>KZ308785.1:0-118857 GCA_000376725.2 Ladona fulva
CTGAATTTCTGATGTATGGAGGAATTGTAGCAAAGAAGACACCAGGAGTAGATTTTTGATGTGCTTTATTGTCATTATTTTGAAGTGTACATTTTCTTCTGCAGATTTAACTAAAATATGTACTTGGCTGATTTCTGATGTATGGAGGAATTGCAGCAAAGAAGACACCAGGAGTAGATTTTTCATGTGCTTTATTGTCAATATTTTGAAGTGTACATTTTATTACAGAGATCAATAAAGAAATGTCAGAAAGAACCTTTTAAAGTTTCATTGTGAACATGTCCAACTCCTCACCCGCCAAAATTTTTGGTACAGCAGGGAACGTCAAACCTGGGCCTATCTCGGAGCTCAAAAATTCAATTGTTTTTCCTGCAGCTGTGGCAGCCATATTGTCTTCTGCACTTGTATCCCCAGTGATCTGTGTCTTTTCAATGGCTATGTTCAGAATAATTCAAAGTGAAAATGATTCTGAACATAACCACTGAAAAGGCAGATCACTGGGAATACAAGTACAGAAGGCAAAAATTGATCTGAAAAAATAAAATTATGAAACATGATAAAATGGCATTATTTTTTTAACCAATTGAATGACCTTGGGGACTTAGTATAATTTTTCACGCTGTTCTGGCTTCAAAGGGTTAAAGCAAAATTTCTGGAAATTCTAGAATGTTCTGGAAACAGCAAAAATTCTGGAAATTCTAGAATGTTCTGGAAACATCGTAATTTCTTCCATTACATTGAGAAACCAAACTTGATCAAAATTTAACTGAAAATCATAAGATATTGTAAAAAAAATCAAATCAAAACTTTAAAAATTAAAATTCAAGAATAAATGCAAGAAAGAATCAAAAAATAACTAGATTAAACAACAAAGCAACAAATACAATAAGCTACAATGAAATAGAGATCTAGAAAAAAGATTCTCAAAATACAAATATAGATAGATTCTTTTGAAACTGCAGCATTCCTATTGCAAACGGTACTTGATTGGATTAAAATGTGGAACTGTATAATTAATTAGTAGAATAATTTTTCGAGCAGTTTAGATTTCAAAGGGTTGAAACAGAACTAAAGGTTTGATGTGACATGAAAGGGTTAATTCTAGAATATTCTAGAAACATCAGAATTTCTTCCATTACATTGAGAAATCACAGTTGATCAAAATGTAACTGAAAATCATGAGATATGCAAAATATCAAATTCAAGAATAAATTGCAAGAAAAACTGAAAAATAAGGACTAAACTGCAAAGCAACAGTGAAGTGATGCATAAAATTGAAAATGTCACAAGCAATGCATAATGTGAATATATGGAAATTGCTATCAAAATGAAAGTTAGTTTGCCATCAGACAGAACTCAAAAATGGCACAGCCTTAGCTAAAGTTTGGCATAACATAATGCAAGAGGTAAATCAAACCACATTCAAAATATGTGACTATGGTCACAAAACAGAACCATGTCATAGTTAATTTATCACTCAACTTTTAAATAGGGATCTAGAAAAAAATGTTTTCAAAATATCAACACAGAAGGATAGTTTTTAGAACTGCAGTATACCTATTACAAAGAGTACTTGATTCAATTAATCTGTGGAATGTAAACTGAACTAAGAAATTAAAAGGACCTTAAAAATCAAAATTAACTGCACAATTATAAGAGAATGAAAAAACTGTGTAATATAATTTGCTAATTAGAATGCAAGACTAGTTACATAAAAATGGTGAGAACTAGAATTAAACTTGCAAAAAGAGAGTGGAAGAATTAGGATCAATTTCGAAGAATATCATAAGCAATGCATAAAATGAAAAAACTACTATCATAATTTAAGTTAGTTTGCCATTGAGTGTAGCACTTCAAAATCATACAGGCTTTAAATGTATTGTAAAGCATGAAGTAAATAAAACCAAACTTAAAAAAATATCAGCAAGCTCAAAAAAAAACAGAAAATGTTAGGAATAACTCAAATATTAAATAGAAACATCTAGAAAAGTTTTTTTTAAGGGAAGTATTGTCTTTCCAATGCAGTATTCCAATTGCAAAAAGTACTTAATTCAATTAATATTTGGAACATAAGCTGAACTAAGAAATATAGAAGGCATGAAAACTTTATGACCTATATTAACATAGACCCAAAGAAAAATGCAGTAAAACCTCAAACAGAATAGAAGACAGTTTCTATATTAAAGAATATGCTAAATAAATGCTCCTAAAAAAACTTAACTCTACCAGTAATTAGTTTAGTCTTCCCACTACATTTTACTATTCATGAGGTTTGCAAAATTTATCACAGGATTTGAAAGAAAATTACAACACAAGAAAAGGCGTCCCATAAATTTGTTCAACCAAAAAACAAAAATGTTATGATCTCTAAATTGAATATATAAGTAATCACAAACACTGTACAAAAAACAATCAGATCTTCAATATTCTTAAATTTATGAATTCGAAGAATTTACCAATATTTGAAGCACTGATTGATTTTATCTCAATGAATAATTACTCTGGGAAGGCTGCACATTTAGCTATGAGTAGAAACAACTAGGAACAGAACAGATTGCCAAGCCATCTGAAGTAAAGTAGTACAAAGCAACTTTTGTAACAAACCATTTCTAATTGTGATTCCTAGTACCTCAAGGATTGAAACTCACCTCTAATATTTGGTTTCAAAAGTAAAATACATTTTCAGCTAAGTATTCCAAATGCTTTTACTTATTAATCATTAGTACTAATTTACATTTAAATCACTTTCAGATCAGATTCAATGGACAGTCTTCCCTATATATTTACATAATAACCCCATACGTAATGAGCATGGGCTTGGAATTAACAATTGTAATGTTTTTATCCCCTAGTCAAACGATATGCACAAATGCACTAGTGCACATAAGGTGCATATTAGTATTGAAGCTCTAAAGGCAGGAATCAAGACATGGCAAATGAATGTGAATTAGCATTGTTGAAATGTTTTCATTTTGAATGGGTTCATAAATTTAAGATTTTACTGCATTAATCAAACTCTATCTAAGATAAACCTTGTTAAGATAAACCTTGTTATTAAACCTTTTTAAGTTCTTTCTATCTAATAAAAACACAGAAATTATTATACTTCATGGCACATAGAAATGCTGCAGTTTCCAAATCACATACCACATGAACACAAGGTTTTCTAAAGCCATAAAACAAATCACACATAAACATTAATCTCTGGATCAAAATGGCTCATGATACTTAGAAAATATTGGTTGCGGTTTACAATTTAGATTCCCTTCATTCAAAACAAAATTGACAGCTATTAAAATTCTCTATTTAATTCTTTCCTATTTAACATTCTCTGACAACCAGGAGAGCTAACTGAGTTAGTGATTATTGACAGGAAATGACTCTCAAATCTTAGGAACCACTAGTTCCTCATATAATATATTCTTGATAGTGCCACACAAAAAAAATCTGAATGCTGTCTGATGTACATACCATTTTTATGTTTAAAATCTTTGTTTAAAACATTCCATTATGACCGTCCACTCAACTGAAATTGGTCTTTAATTGCAAGTTATCAAAGTTACTATATTGTTGTTTGTTGAGCTCATCATGTGATTTGAGCAATCAGAACATAAAATTGTTGAATTGAATGAACTGATTGATTCAAGAGGTTGATAACAAACAAATCACAGCTCATATCTACTGAGAAAAAACATTTTCCAAGCTAATGATACATGAAGTTCCTCATAGTGATATTATTAGAGAAGATTAATTTCATTACATTTAGCATTAAAAATATAAGATGAAATAGATGAGGACCTATTTTTTCACCACCATGATAGAATGTAATATGTTTTAAGGAAATATATCATTCAAACCTCAGCTGTTACTACTAAAACATGCTATGTTGTTTTCGATTTAAAAAAGGTTCCTTCAATCTCTACTTTAAATTTCATAAATGAGGAAAATGATAAAGGTTTCCTTGTTATTAATTCTTTCTAAACCACCAATTGCATTTGGAATATCGCAATAAAACTTGTAACTCTTGACAAAAGGAAGGTGGCATCCAGAAAACATTCATAAATGCAAAAATATACCTGGGTAGGTATATATTTAGGATATATGCCAATATTCAGGATTCAGGGTATTCAGGATACATACAAATAAATTTCTCTTTAATCAGTTAAATTAATGAGGAATCAAAATAACAATGGCAAAATCTAAATGAAGAGCCCTGTTTCATAGCCATTAACCTGGTTGTCATTTGTAATGAAGGCAATCTTACTTTAGCATGAAATATTTTATGGCTTAGAAATACCCACATTCTCATAATAAAAATTAGTCTCTGAAGAAATAGAAAGAAACTGATGGGCAAGCAAAAATGAGCTCTCAGAAATTCAAATTCTGAATTTATTTCGAACTTAGAAAATAACAATTAATATTAAGCATAAATTGTAACTTCTGTTACCCCATTACTGATAAAAATTTATGTACTTTCATTAAGCTCATTTGAATTATTGTAAAAATATTGATTATAAATAAATATTATAATCCAAATTTTGTTCTGTTAATGTTGCTCATACAATACAATTTACCACACAATGTTATTACCAGAAGATACTGGATGATTATGACAATGTTGAGGATGAAATGGTCAGTAAAGAACACCTAAGTTATTCAATGCTAATTAATAGTTTTTCAATGGAAATTTCAAATTTAGACAGTAGGAGAGGAAATCATTCACAAGTGGATTGTTAGCTAAAAATATTGGGGAATAATGTTACAAACCTTGATAAATAGATACTCTAAAAATGATTTTAGGATAAGCACAAATTGAAAGTATGCAAATTCTTGGAACTTAGAGTTGGTGCTCTGGAGCAACTACAATGTTTTTTTGAATCCCTATGGATCTGTAGTGATTAATGGCAAGTTCATCAATACTTAAGTATGTAAATACAAAACAAGAATAATTAGGCTATTTCCTATATTCCTTTTTACTAATTTAATCTTAATCTATGATTACTAACATCTTTTATATGCACTATAAGATGGCTGGAAGGGCATTTTATTTTAATAGATCATCTATTAATTTAATTAAAAAAGGAATTATGAATAAAAACCCATAGTCCATGAGGATATCAATTGAAATCCACAAATAATATGCATGCTTATTCCACCAACTCTAAACCTCAAACAGCTATTTATTCATAACAGATTGTTTATTCAATGCATCTGAATAAAAATAAAAACAAAATGTGATGTTATCATTTATTCTAGCAGCGAAATTTATATATATTTCCAACTATTATTGATGGTCACTATGAATGATTCCCTCTTAATTTTTAAAATTATGAACTGCCTTTAAAAAGCATTCAAAGAATTTGATTCACTTAATTCTAAAATAGAATAAAGAAAGGAAATTTGAAACCAATTTGATGAGAAAAATAGTAACAAATAAAAATGCTAACTCACAAAAGTACATCTGAAGACTGCTTTCCTTCCTTGGAGGTGCCGTCAGGGCTGAGACCAAAATCCACTGCACAAACTTCCCTTTCTTCTTCTCTGCACAGCCACAATTGAACACATGAGATGTTAAACAGTATCCACTCACTATGTTTCACCAAGCCCCATGATTTAAATGGGATTCATTCAATAAAGTTGAAGTAAATCCTTTTATAAACATGAGAGCTTTAACCCTACGCAGCAAACAATTTCATATTGTTGCCTAATTGCACCTCTTCTTAACTTGGTTATTCACAAACTATTCAAGCTTCTTCCATATTCCAGCTGAAGATCTTAATACAAGCCTTGAGAAATGTTTTTCCAGTAGTCATATGGGCATTACTGAAACATAAATATTCAATATCTGAATGATATTTATTATTAATGGTGAATTACTAACAATTTACATTTGCTTAAAAATGAGCCATTCATCCTGATGAAACTAATCTCCTAAAAATGTCACATTATCACAGGTATTGCCATGATATTTCATTCAACACAAAATTATCTCAATTGTATTTTAAATGTATTTGAAAGCATAATTCTGTAATGACTTCTTTTAATAACAAATGGAAAACATCAAACTGAGAAATATGTCTTAATTATTAATAATTTTACTGGAATGTGTTAATTTTCTCAAAGAACATAAATACTTTAAAGTTACATGTATGTTTTAAAGCTGTATACATCTCAAGGAATGGTACAATGATGAGTTGCATGAAGTATCCAATCATCAACCTAAATCACCCACTTCAAAGAACTAACAGGTACTAAATGAAAATCAATATATGGAAATATGGATATAGTCATAAAATTTCCAAACTACTTAATGATTCCTACAACATTAATGTATAATAATTGAATTAAATATACATTAAGAAGTAAAATGTCTTCCACAACATGAAATACAACAAATAATGGATATCTCTTTTTCTATGTAATGAATAATCATAATTCATACATTCAGCAATAGCCTTTACCTCAAAAATTGAGTGACACAAGATATAGTAGAAATACATAATTAATGTATTGCAATTATTGAATCCTTAATGCAGCACCTATTTAGAGTGTGAAAAGTAGCACTCAAAACTTAACAAATATATTACATGCATTCAAGGTGACAAAACAATTTCAAGCACCATGAGTACAATAATGTACGATCTGAACAAAAATCAAGGTAAAAAACGATTTACTCTTTACTTAAAGTTGATTTCAGAATTAACTCATTTACCTACGTAAAAATTGAGAGTATTGACATTTTATAAAAGTTGGCGTATATATCTGCTTGAAATAACAATTCATTTTAGACTGCAAAGAAAAAACTATTTTTTAATCGAGGATCCACGATTCCTAATGGGACTGAGTTCCACCCAAGTGATTAATAACTGTACGTAATTTCGCTACACGAACTATAAAATCCTTAGTTTATCTTACCTAAGTGAACCAATAGACAGTTCGCCAATGGGTTAAACGGGTATTTCGCCATTCTGCCAAATGCTTGAGCTCAGTACTCAAAGGGATGAAAATGCCTGTCAAGGTCAGCTGATTCACGTCAGCTGCGAAATTTTCCAGGTACACACCTTTTCCCCTCGTAGCGCCAAGTTTAAATGCTATAAATTCATTCTTATTATATACAGTGCGATGAGTACTAAATCCTTTAATCGACGTATATGGAGTGCGAACGATAGCTCCCCTTTTGATGATTTTGAAATAGTATGCGATTTATTAGCTCGGCGAAGAGCTAATCGTTTATTTGATAACTTTACATAAATTGAATTTTTCGTAAAATACGGCAATTTCGCAGTTGGCTGGAAAGAATCAATGCAAAAATCTGAATAAATTAATTGTATGTCTTGAAATTTGAAACTTACAGTAAAACATACATTAGAGACCGTAAGAGAAAGCACTAAAAAGTGGATGCCGAAGTCTGAAATAGGTGACGGCTGGGAGGAGAATCGAGTATTTTCTTAAAATACATTCGCTGATTTAGCATACAAGTTCTTCATTCTACGAGTTCGAGAAAATTTCCTAAAAACCGTTCTTTGCGAGCAAACTAACCGTTGAAAAACTCCAACCAGCGGGAGATAGGGTTCTCAGTGGTCGCAATTAGCAAATATTGTTCTAAATACGTATTTCGGCAGCTACGTAACTCTTTGGAGCTTTTCTCAACGTGTCTTACCACGGCCGTGTTCCTTATAATTGCTGCAAGTTCTTGCCTTATGCCCCTTCGCATCAGATTCGAAGGACTAAGAACCTAGACTAATTTTTCCAATTTATGAGGGAAGCGCCTCCGAAACCTGCCAGCAAGGTCAAGATTCGCCATGGCTATTTCATAATAGTAATAATAACGTAACGTAGTAATAATAAAGTAACTAATCACTTTTTCTCTCGGTTCGAAAGAACTATGTTCTTGGGGATGATTCGACTTTTTGTGACTCCAACTGCAATATGATTTTCGGGAATATTGTACTACAGTACAAAAGGAAAATTTCCGAAAAATATTAGCATTGGCCTTGTTATGAGAGCAAAGGTTTTCTTCTTCATCAAAACAAACTGTATTCTTTGAGGAAATTTTGTTTCTTTCTAATTTCAGTTAACAATTATAGTGAGGGTCGTGTCGCTTGTGGTATTGTGATGGTAACGTGACATTTTCGCGTGGGCGAAGATGTCACGTTACGTTAGGAGACATTCGATACAAGATGGACAATTATTTTGTGTAAAATAAAATAAGATTTAGAACTTCTAGTTTAACACACTTCTTTCGTCTCCGAGCCAGAAAACTAGCCTTTAAAGTAAATGATTTTCTTCAAAATTTGATAGTGCTACATACAAGTTACTCTATGAAATGCTCTATTCATTTGCGTCGTAAGTTAGAAAAATTCGTACTCAAAAACTGCAAGCTACTCAAAAGCCTCATGTATTTTGCGGAAGTTAATTATGCATTTCCTTTCATTAGGTGACAAGTAGCAGTATGGAAATAGTGGTGTTGGTTGCAGAGCCGGCCTTCTCTATAAAGGGGCCTTGGTGCAAGAAATCATTTGGGGCCCTAAATTTTTTGTAAAGTAAAAAAAAATTACAAACACGAACATATATTACTAATGCATGTTTATTTAATGCGTGATTTTGTTTTTGCTAATACATTAATTACTTCAGAAAAATTACAATTTGGGGCCCTCTCAATCGCAGGGCCCCGGTGCATAGCATCCGCCGCACCCCCCAGATGCCGGTCCTGGTTAATTGTACGGTCTCGAAATGAATTTAAAGCAATTTTCTCCCGAGTTAATCCCGGTAAAGTTTTTACCGATATATATGAAACTCCTCGAAGAACAACCGTCTATGAGTTTTTTACCTCATACAAGAGTATGGCCGGTGTAAACGGTTTTATAAGGCACGAAATATATCATTATAATAAGGCACAAATCGCGCAAGAATAAAGAATCGTGTGTGTGTCGGCTGATTTTGGATGAATGGAAGCCAAATAATACAATCAAAAAGATTTCAGCGGCAGTTCGAAAGGATTAAAAAAGTCCTTAAAGGTAAAAGCCTTTCCTCCATTTAATTAATGATGCTTCAGGACATACGGAAGCCAGGAGACATTCCTATTTAAAGTTTGGTTTCCTTCTATATAGTATATATTGTGGACTATGAAATAAAAGTCGCTGAATTCCAGACTTTAAGACCAGATTCGCTCCACTTTCGCATGCGTTCCGTATCAACTCGCTGAGATCAAGTTTGGAAAAAAACTTCTACGAACAAATAAGGTGTAATGCACTATTGTCAGAAAGTATTGTCTATTATTCGACCCATATTTTTCCGAATAGCAGAGAATAATGAAAGATGAAACAGCGAAATAAGATTACTCGGCGGAGAATTACTTCTGAAAAATATTGCTTCCATGAATATTCATCACTTAAAATTATCTATGCATCTAACTCCAACCTATTTCTTATGGTGTACTAGAGAAAATTTTATAATTAATCGCTTTGGTAAAAAGAAATATCATAACTGTATCTAAGTGGATAAAGTAAATTGCTATTCCCTGCAAATTACTATGGTAATATTTTCCTTTCCATAATTAACGAGGACTTTAGAGCTCCGGATGGGCGGAAGCACCGCTTACCTGGCCCAAAGGATCATATGAACATAAAAAAATGTGAAAGTAGACTTAGATAAACTGTACTAAGAGATATGCCGTCAGTACATGACTTCAGTTAATGCACACCATTATTTTTATAATAGTGTATGTAAGGACGAGAATTCCTCAATATATTACATATTTTACCTGGTAATCTTTACTGGCTTCCGTAAATGCAACAATTGCCGCATAAATGGATAAACATATCAATTTATGAATGTTTCCCAAGATTGCCTATGGTTTTGCCTGGATGCAGCACATTGCTGAATAATCCCATCCGAATCATTTCTCAAGAAATTTCCCAATCATTTAACCTCACATGTATTACAGTCAAATCTCCCTTCTACTTGCCAGTACATACATTTCTACATCGATTCTACACTATCAGACTTTAAGCCTTCGTCAAGCATAGAGCGCAAGTGTAAATATTAAATGCTGCAAATAAGCATAATGGTGAGTAATTTAAGTTAGGGTGGTAGGTACTAGTTCGATACAAAAGCCAGCTGCTCAGAAGGTAATCTGGGTTGGTACCTTGTACTGATGAGGGACCATGAGGGGTTAATCATTTTACTACATTTCATTCTCACTGAATTGTATTTTCCCCCTCTTTCGAATATGGCCCCTGTATGCTAATCATTGTTATTCTTAATAATTACTGTAATCTAATGGCTTTGATTTTATCATAATATTAATAAATTTTTATTTGTTTTCATTCTTTCCAATCAAGCTTCTTAACACAAAAATCAAAATGTTAATTATTAATGCCATATATGTATGCAAGATATAGTCTTCTGATCTTACGAGTATTTCAAATCACATAAAACAGCACTTAAGACTATTTTCGGTGTAATAATCATGGGTCACATTCTGCCGAAGATAAAATTAATCTTCATTTCAATTTAATAACAAATTCTATATTATGTTATAAACATGATTGTGGTAAACGTTTACCAAATTATAATATTTACCTCTTATTAATACATCAAAAGCCATATACAAAAAAGGTGTATAAAAAAGGTATATCGAAGAAGGGTGTCGAAAATTTTCCAATAAAATATCATTGTTAATTGAATAACTAACAAGAAAAATTGTTCAAGATTGAATAGCCTACTTTTCCTAACTTGAACATCTGAAATGAATGGAATCAAGCGATACTTAGTGGAATTTCACGATTAATATATTTAACCCTTTCACTGCCACATCTTATTTTGATACATCACCCCAGGTGCTGATTTTTGCATAATAAGGGGTTACATAACCTCACAGAATAAATAAGAGAATTATTACTGATGCCAAGCATATTTATTTTATTATTTTTATAGAAATAGTAATTTAATAGTAGTAACTATTGGCAAAGTCCTTTTGCAAGTTAGAAATACAATATTTACAACAGAATATCAAATAAAGACATACACAACAGTTTCAAATATATAGTGACATTTGCAAAATAAAAGAAAAGTAAAAGAAAAGAAATTTGAGGTAGATTATAAAATAACGTAACATACTGAGTAAAACAAAAAATTCAAAGCTACAATACAAAATCAGTAATTATAATACAGTTAACAACACTAGACCTCACAATTTTCTTAATATGCATAAGAAAGTATTAAAGTAATGTGTGCCAATGTAGAATTTCTCAGATTTTCTGATTAAATGATATAGAGGCAATTAAAAAGTATAATATCTTTGTAAATAAGGGATACTAAATATATCAAGGTTCCAAGTTACACGGTTAAAATTTAGCAGAGAGAGGCGTTCAGAACATTCGATATTTTTATTAAATATACAATATAAAATATCAAACCTAATTGCTTCCTCCTAGAGGAAAGAAGTGGTAAGCTTACGCAACTCATTAGGCCAGAGTTTCCCAAAATTTTCCTCCGGCGGAATACTTTATCAATTCTATGATATCAGCGGAACACCTAGGTTACTTTTTCTTAATTCAAAACTGAAACTCATACAAGAATTATCATTCTTCGCAAGTTTCCGCGGAACACTTAAAAACTCTTCCTGGAACACCAGTGTTCCACTGAACACACTTTGGGAAACCCTGCATTAGACCATCATATACTCCAGTTGCCATTTCCAACTTAAATTTGAAAGCAATCATCCTAAGGAATTTCATTTGAGTCTTCTCCAATTGAAGCTCATATTTGGTAAAATAAGGGCTCCAAATTATTGAGCTGTTTTCCAATACTGACATCACCGAAAATACCTATAAGAGCCTAAAATAGTTAACATATGTGAAATCCTTTGAAATGTGATAGATGAAATCAAGAATGTTATATGCCTTTGCGGCAACCAACTGATTGTGTAGGGGAAAGCTCATTCTGCCATCAAAATGAGTGAACACCTTTTGGTCTATATTAAACAAAATCATATAAAAATTATCACAATTTATAGGAATTTTTTATGGTAAGTCACTAAACTACATTTCAGAACATTCCTAAATACATCATAGACCTCTAATTTTGGCATAAGCACCTGACAGTAAATTTTATCAATAGCTTTGGAAAATTCAGCACAAAGTATCTTTACTTAACTATGGCATTCCAGTGATGGAGATATGAAATTATGAAATAACAATAAATTAGTAGACTTACCATTAGAAAAATCATGTTACTCATTGATTAAAATGCTGCTCAGAGCAGGAGATAATTTATCTAAAAGAATGCTTTCAAAAGCTTTGACAAGAACAGGTAGAATTACAATTGGTCTACTTTTACATACATGTCCGGAAAACAGTCCGGAAAGATAGCACATGCAAGGGATTTCTTAACTAGGGATAAATAAAGGGTACAGCAAGACTTCTTGACATCTCCAAATAAATATTGGAGATATAATATTAGGGCCTGGTCTTCAGCGCACATCAAGAGAATCTAATTTTATCATAATATCCTTTGAGGAAACTTTCATATTGTTAATATCAATGGAGGATTTAAAATCATTCTGAGTCCTTACATCTGGTGTATAGTTAATGTAGACTTATTTAGATATTTTTAACAGTGTTTTAATAGTTCGCATTTATAGACCTTGTAAGATTTTTTCATCTAGGTTGTACTAGTTCAGAGAACATTAAAAAGTCATCAAGATTACTAGTAGCTTTATAGGATAAATGATAAAATTTATTTTGTTTTAAGCAGTGCTTCAATTCTTGACTGAGCCATTATGGATTATTTCCATTCTTAATATATATTATTTGAGGATAAAGGTTCTTATTACATAAATGTATTAAAATATATTGCTTCTCACAAAGTATTAAAAGAAATTTTCATATGCAATATTACAATCAAAATCGCATAATTACTTTGGCCAGTTGAATTCTGTGAGGTGATGAGTCAGAGACCAATAATCACAATTTTTGCTGTCATAAATTGGGATACTAAATGTAACTATGTCAAAATCTTTAGAAAGTTTCATGATTAGGTTGAAAGAATGATGGTAAGGCTCACATTCCAATAAGGTGTCAAAAAAGTGCAAGAAGAACAGACTTGATGGAATCAGAATAAGCTAAATCCAGTTGTGAACCACAGGTATTTACTACAATATCAATTTGAGAAAGCCCTATAAATGTAATATTACTCATAAGAGTTCTTACCTGTGATGATAGTAATATTGCATGTGGAGATTGTTCATCCATAGGAGAAAGCTCTGTCCAATATATGGACATAGCTTTCTTTTAGTTATAGATATCAAGCATTTATTTCTGTAATTTATGAATTTTTTAATTATATTTTTATTTTAACACGTTATCATTGTATTAACTTGTACTTACTGAGTAAAAAATCTTTAGAGGGATATTTCCTTTTACCCATGATGTTATTGCTGGTTTTCTTCTTCAAAACTTTCAGTGTGGGGTTCACTGCTGCAGTGGGATTACTTTTTTATCTCATTGATGAATAATCTTCAAAAATGTAGCATAAATACAAAAATCTATGGATAAAAAACAGACAGCCATTGAATTCTGCTGCAGTAAAGCCCAACTATAGTATTCAAGCAAATAAATGTATAAATATTTTGAGTTTTTTCCATTCTGTTGTTTGGGAATGATTCCTTTTAACCTATTAACCTTTAACGTTTTAATTTAAATTTAACCTATTAACCTAAAAAAGAATCTTGTAAAGGAAAGAAGTAAATAAAACATCAAAATGCTATGGTATTTTAATTACTCTATATACGTTGTTTGAATATATGCTGAATTTCAATCACATACGATGAAGAAAATGGCAAATTCTCCTAAACAAATCACATTAATCATATTAGTGAGGAAGTAAAATGCTTGTTAGAAATATATAAAGTATAGTCAGGTCAAAGTAAAGGGCTAAAGAAAAAACAGAATATGTTACTGTAGAAAATGTCGAAAAACTTTTAAGACTGAGCTGGTAAAATTTCGTTACAATTAAAGAGTTCTGCTGAGAAATGACAAAATTATATGTATGATTTATAGTTCTAAAGGAATATAATAGATTACGTTAAGAACGAATGTAACATTTTCAATGACATACAGAAACGAAGACAATGCGAACGGCTGCGTTCGCAGGTGATCATAATATACCGCGGGCCGCATGACACGCTAACTAAAAACGATCATTTCACGGTTCGCTAACTGGGTACACCTAACTTATGATAATTCAATCACTTTATAAATTCGTTCCAGTCTACTGAATTTAGCAAACGTTAATTCGGTCAACACTTCATAGAATTATTGATTTTTTCACAAATAAACCGATCTAATAAAGCTACAAGGGAAATGCAGCTGCAAAATAATCGACAAAATTAATTGTAAATTTCAATAAACGTTTGGATAAAAATACCTGTGACATTACGTATAATAATAGCGTTCGAAATTTCGTGCTAGGGAAATGAGTTTAAAATGATGAAGGGAATCATGTTCTACTAACTATTATTACGGAAAATGTTTTAGCTACAATGAAGAATGCGAAAATGTTTAGATGCTACTCGTGTTCAGTTTTAATTACCCAAAGAGAATTTCAGAGCCATTATTAAAAAGTTAACTAAAATTAAAATTTCGTAACCAACCAAGATATAAAACGCACGCATATCTCAACGTTTCAAACCACGAAAGAGTTAAGTCCTCAGCCATTCTTCATCAAATTTACCATGGTAACCAATGCAAGAAATCTTATTGTGGCATGAATGGCTGGTGGTAAAGCCCTAAAAGTAACAGTAGAAATTGATTACTTGCTTACATGCTCGTATTTATCATACCCATTGAAAGGGGTTAATTATCTTAAACTAAACACCATTTTTGAGTATTCGAGAAAGATTCCTTCCGTAGAGGGAAGAATTTTTAGTGTTATCACGAGGAGCGGTAATGAACGAGCCAGAGGGTAGTGATGGCAGGTCATCTTCCTCAATTTGTGAAGAGGAGCAAGTTGATTCACCTTGGAAAGAAGTCCTAGACCAGTTAATCGTCAGACACCCCGACGTCAACGTAAGGTAACGTAATATTTATAGATATATCAAGCGAATTCATCGCTATTTAACTGAATTGAATATTAACTCATTAAATGATTTCTTCATTCAAATATATTTCATATTTTTTTATCACTCTCTTCATAAAGAGCGTGTATTAACTTTAATTTTTATTGTTAGCCATTCTGAAGCATTACCGTTTCACATACCCCATAAGAAAGTTTTAGAAGAGCCAGAACCTGATGTAGATTTGGTAGAGCCTGTGGTGAGTCAAGTGTAACGTTTATATAATTCATATTCCTCTTAAATGATTAGAAAACTCTGTGATGACTTTGTTATTTCCAGGCTGGCTTTTCAGGAAATCAAGAGAAGCGGAAGAAAAGAAGAGTAGGAATCCATTTACCAGAAGAACAATTATCCTGCCATACTTCTAAATTATGTCAGTTGAATAACTAATTATTCACTAACCCTTCAATGTTTGCAGTTAATCATTGTTTCTTTATCATTTACCATTTGCCAGCCATCATTAGCCATTTTCAGAAGTAATTTGTCATCCAGATTCTTTTAGCAAGCCTTTTATTCTTAGCTTTGACTGGACAAAACATCAGTAATTAAGTCACCGAAATAACAATATTGTTTGGAAAATATTCATTAGCAGATAGCAAATAGTACATATATAGTATAAATTTAGTCTTTATAGTATAAATTTAGCCTTTATAAGACTTACTAATCTAAGTTCCTCTCTCTGGGTTATTTAGAGATCATCTAAAAGTTGCCAAACCAAATTCAGAGTGAATTTTCTGAATGATTATCTTTTGTGCTTTGATCACATAGTCATTTCAGTCTTTAATAATCCTCCAGAATGTGAAAAATCAGGTGTTACAGAAGCATCATAAGTCCTGTTTTATTAATAAACATAGCAATATTTTTTATACCAAACTACTTTTATACAGTTGAAGAGCTTTGATTATTTTATGTTTGTTTCTAACAATATGAATACATTTGAAATAATAATCATAACAATCTTTGATGTGCTGAATGAAGTGGTGCATTGTAGATGAATGATATCTCTGCTGCTAAATATGAAAGCCGTTTTCATAAGTAATACATTTGCTGTGATAGAGTTCCATCCCTACTGATCAATAAATTTAAATTTAAATATAATTTTTATGTCTTCACTCTAATAATAAGCTTGTTGTGTTTAGGCAAAAGCCCACTATCAAGAGTACCTTCAAAAACCAATGAAATTACTTGTATATCATCATCGGTTGACAGCTACTTGAAAAAGTTAGAGCTCAGAGAAATAATTGCTTACATAAGAGAGAAGAAAGATCCAGGATTCTGGTATATGATTTGCTCATATCCGAAATTTTCTGAACATTACTCTCCCTATAAACTCCAGTAAGTAAAAATGATTTCTCTTTCACAGTGTATCAAAATCATCAGATTAAAAAGGTAATCTAATAAAATATTGTAATACTTATGCACCCCTTAAGAAAATGGGATATTTTAACTATAAGAATTTTCCATATATTGACACTCCTTTAATTTTATTGGTATGGATATGTATGGATAATGATGCCATATCAAATGGTTAGATGTCTCAGAATGAAAAGCCTCTCTCTTTGATTTAAATACATCTTCTTTTTGATTGAATTTCTATATTTTTGGCATCAATTACTTTTTGATAATACTGATACCATTTGACCCACATCTTGAAAATTATTATCATGACAAAATATTATTGCCAAAATACTTTTATCTCTAATTAGATTCAATTTTATAATATCATCCCATATCATGTTGCATTAGGAAGAATAATTGCCAGTATTACCAAAAACATACAAATAGATATAAAAATCTCTCCCTTTCCACAATTCCTAAGAGTTAAATCAAATAGCAACATTTCATCAAGGCGTAAATTAATGGAAAATTAAAGTTCTATAAAATAATGAAGATTCCTTTACATTTCTGGGACAAAATGGGATGTAATATTATATTAGGGTAAGAACAGTGCTTGAGTTTTCCTCTTTTAGCTTTCTCTTGATAGCCTAACATGTAATTCATCATTGCTTAAGAAAATAAATATACAAGGAAATGGGTTAGATGACTTGGCACGATAAAGTCGTGCATCTCGGAAAATTCCCAAAGAGAAACGGACATGAAAAAAGTCTGACGGAACCGGGACACGAACCCGGGTCTCCCAATTGCCGGTCGGTTGCTCTATCCATTCAACAATAGCATATCTATAACTCCATAGCTTCATACTTTATCTGTCATTTCCTGAGGAATCTGTGAGCACTTGAAATATCACAGCTTCTGAGGTTCCATTACTTACCTATTTGTACTCAGTGGATGCATTTATATAGATTATCACTGAGTGAAATGAAAATGAATGTTAAAATCTTTTCCAGAATTCACAGCCCTTCAAACTTATTTTTTGTAAACATTAGTTGTAATTCAGCCAGATAAGGCTAAATGCAGACTAAAAGAAAAATACATCTAGCATAAATCATTTGTTGTTATCTTTTGAATAAGTATGTCGGTAAGCTTATTTTTAAATTCATTCCACTAATGTTCTTTCTTCATTTTCTTCAGAGTAGTTCCATATTCACAGTTAGATAAAAGTCACTTTTTTACAATAAGCCAACATGGAGTTACTGAATTTTCCAAAAGCGAAATACTATGGACACCTTTAGATTCTTGGGAAAAGGAATATGACCTTTATAATAAACTCATGCAGGTTATTAATCTTAAATTGCTTTAAGTTTTGTCTGCAATTTAAATGAAAGTTATTCTTCCAACATTTAAAATGTCTGTGTTGTTTTCAGATCAACATTTTTAAATATATCCATTTTGTGGTAACATATTATTGGTGGAGGAAGAATATTAGCCTGTATAAATTTCACTCTACTAGAAAGAAACTAACCAAAATTTTGTTCATGCTTAATGAGCATTTCAGAAAGGCCAGCCTTAAGTATCATGAAATATGCTACCCTTTGAAAGTTATGTCTTTCATTCAGTTTTCTGATCAGCTGAAGTTTGAACTTCAAGAACTGGTCTCCACTCAGGTAAATAAACCATTTAGCATTACTGTTGTGAATAGATCAAATGACTAAAATTGATAAAAATTGCTTGTCACAAATTTTAGCAATTTTAATGATAAATTAAATTATTTAACAAAGGGTATCTCTGTTTTGCTAATTTGTAATTGATATGAACAAGGAATAGAGACTTAAAACACTCCTTAAGCTGTTATGCAGATTGCTGAAAGCTAACACTGAGAGCAGTTTAAGAAACAACAGAATTCTTCCACCTTTGAAGATGATAGCTTGGTTAATATCTATTGGGTCTACTCTGAAAGGCAGGTTTTTGCAGATGTCTTGTTGTGTTCCATGGATATGATTTCCATTATAGATGCTTTGGAGAACATATATGTTTACACTTTCACATGCACAAATGTTGTGCCTACATGAAAAGTATCACAGTAGAAGATCTTGGCCACCAGGATAATGGCTTGAAGCATATTTTAAATCACAAATCTAAATAAAATTTATGAAATGTTGACATATACTGTAATAGAGGGTATGCAATCCCTCACGACACAAAAAGTGTCATCTGGGTTAAAAAACATAAAATATGAATAGGCAGCCAAACTAAACATAAAATGTTGATATTCATAATTAAGATAAGAATTTAAGTGGTTTTAAAACTTTTTATGCCCATGAATGCTTTTAAACATTGCCTTTCTTAATTTTAGTTTAACAATTAAATGAATTTATATTCATGAATTTATAAAAAGATTGATTTACTTAATTGAAAACTTCACAAAAAGGTAGAGAAATCCAACTGGATAAAAATTAACTGTAAAATAAACCATGGAATTTATGCCAGAAAAATAATCCCAGTCTAAGGTCAATGATGAATTTATAAGGTTTTCTGTTTGTTTTGGTCAAACCACTTAGGCTTCTTCTTGTAAATTCGAGAAAATATGTCTCTAACTGAAGCCAGTATTATATATTATTATACTCATCATATCAGTGATAACCATAATTTGATATTTCTCTTAAATTTATTTGAAAAATGACAGATATTTATGTATGCATATATGCCATGTGAAATTCATTGAATTTATCTCCAGGAGAAGGAAGTTGCTCAAATGCATGAAAAATTATCTTCTTTACAAGATTATTTGAAAGATTTTATCATCAGCTCTTGCCATTCAGCTCTTGCATCTAGTGGATATACCATTGATGATAGTAATTTTACTACTGGCAAATCTGGTAGGAAAATGAGATCTTTGGAAATGATGCATTGGCTTTTTTTGGAACAAATGAAAATTTAACTAAAAATCAGGTTTTCCTTGCTTCCAGATAAAAAATCATCACGGAAATTAAAAACAATGTCTTACATTGATCAGGCTAATAAGAGATTCATTTGCACCAGAATATCATGGTAGGCAAAGATGGTTAATGATTCATCAAAATAAAAGACCCATCTTATCTCTCTGAACCTGTCTGTTTTACATGTTCATGTTAATTTGTTTAAAGAATAAGTCATTGTGAAATATACAATACTCATAAATTATCAAAATTTTTGTGAAGTAATAAGAAAATACACATTTTTTTATATTTAAAATATCTTTTTCAAAAACAGATTTTGAAAAAAATGTTAAATAACGGGATATTTTTTCTTGGTGTATGGCACAACATGTCATTTTTCCTACATGCAATTGCTTATTTTATCATTTCAGCTTCATTAACCTCACAGATTATTATATGATGGACTTACTGAGGTGCATAATGTATAATTCTGTTAACGCACTTTTGAGTTCTTTATCAAAACACTCTTTGAATGAACTACCTAAAGAGGAGTTACCTATAAGTAACACCAACCAGCCTGAGACATCAGAGAAGGTAGCAAGTTTCTTTCTGGATGTCAATGAATGATTCTGTATAACATGCATGTTATGATGGTCATTTTTGTGATATTTTTGACTTAGAATATTGATCGTTTTAACCTAGCTTGATTATTTGTTCTTATTCAAGTGGCCACTTTTTGTTCCAGATTGCTCCAATATTTGATTTAGATATATTAATTGATGCTAATTGCATCTACTTTTCTCCTTCAAAAGAAGAATTTTTCTCAAATATTAATATGATACTTGATAAGTGGGCAGAGACTGTAACAAGTATTCAACCCTTGCTGGATGATGAACTTTCTGATCCATTCACCACGTGGGTATTTTCATTCTTAGTTTATTTGAACAATATCTATTATATTTAGATGCTTTGGGGAACAACCGGGACTCGAACCTAGGTCTCCCAATTGCCGGTCGGTTGCTCTATCCATTGAGCTATTCCACCAGAACATTTCCCCATGCCGTTTGGGAGACTTTGTAGGTATTGGGTGCGTGAGTTCGTCCGACCCAGCAGCATCGTTCATCGTTACTAGGGGGTCAATTTCTTTAAAAGTTTGATTTAAAGATAATATTATTGATTATATATAATGAAAAACTGCTGTAAATCCCACATAACTTTCATCGATGACCTATAACATCATCTAGACAGGTTAATTGTCACACCAATAAACATTTTAATAAATATTTTCATAACTTTGTTTCTAGATCCTAACTTTTTAAAATTTTTATCAATGTTTCTTTTTTATTCTTTTGGACAAATTTAGCTATTATCTAACAGTCCTTTATTGAAATGAACTTGTATAACATTCATCCTTCTTTCATCCAGAAAATATTGCCACCGAACCTAACATGCTATACTTATATTTGTAACATTCATCAATTTTACTTTTAAAATATCTTGTCAAAAATATGATCAAACTTTCATGGGAATCTCAGATGAAGATACACAAGGTATAAGAGTGAATGGAAATTGAGATCACATATGAAATTGCAGGCCAATGATTAACGGAAGAACAGTAGAGAGGTTGTGTGGATCAGGACCATGTTTAGCAAGTGTTCTAATAGATGATGATAAATTATGCAACCTAAGGAGAGAAATAATTAATATCCTGGAATATAATTTTGCAGCAGCTTATGTACACACAGAACTATTGGAGAAAATCAGGATATTTTATGCTGAGAATGAAAAGACCCAGTATGAAGATATTGAAAAAGAAACAGGTACAAGATACAGTTTCTGCCACATTAGTTGTTTTTGTCTACTCTAAGAGTAAATTGAGTGTACTTTCAGAAATTTCATTCAATGTAATCTGCATTGCTTATTTTCCATGTATTTCTCCCCACAGATCCTGACTTCTTTAAGAGCATGTTAGAAAATGTGCTAAACCAAAAATCACTATTGGAGAGCATTGAGGATGAGCAGCCAATAGGCATATTTTTGTTGAAATTTGAGAATTTCAAAAAGGTGACGCAGCCTTCACCCCAAAGGCTATTGGAAGCAATCAATTTAGTTTTGCCATGGCATGTATTATATCAATAGATTTAAATGAAAAGCAACATATGTTTAAAATTTGACCACAAAAACATAGATGATCATCATATTATCATTGGGAATCTAATCACATAAATCTATTATATTGATGCAGGATAGGTAAAACCAAAATAGGTGCTCTTACAACAGAAGTAACTGATGCTATTGCATTTCTGGAAATCTCTCCAAGAACCACTCTTGATTTTGTTGAATACCTAGAATTCTTAGACAAAGCTTCAACAAGGGTATGGATATGATGGTGTTCAGTTATGTCATTTTTTTGTATTATTTCTGACCAACAACTACTTGCTTTTTGCCAGGTTGAAGAAATGGAACATGAATTGGAATATGTGAAGAGTATATATGATATTATAGAAGATTATGTGGTACCCTGTTCAGCTGATGATGTGGCAAATTATTTGGTTCGTTTTGCTACATTTTATTTTTGTATATTTTTTAAATGAGTCTGAGTTTAGAAGAATACCAAAGTAAATTTGTTTTAATTACATATTTATTCTTGTTGCTTTGAAGTGTTTGATTTTCTAACTTACTTATTCTGCCAGCACTTTTCATGAAAATACCACAAAAGGAGAAATAAAGATGAATAAAAACTCTGAAAAAAATATTTGAGCAATCCTAAATAAAAATCACTTAGGAATAGATTGATTATTATGATTATTGATGGGTTGAATATTACTAACTGCATTCTTCTATTTTATAGTTCTTATTAATTATAATTGATCTTTATGTGTCTAAGTATATATGTAAATTAAATTTTGGTATGTTTACCATTCTTATTTCTCATTCTTCATGAAATGAATGTAAGGAATTTAAGATCCTTTATCCACATGGCAGTTAGTGAACAATTAATCATCAAGTTTTAAGGAAATCATGTTTAAAATTAGCACCTTTTATGATTTATAAATTTATACGATATTTTTTTATTCACAGAGTTTTGGAATGACACTTACTACTCTAAGAAACATTATTGAAGCAAAAATATCGGATAAAGGCAATATCATTGCATTGTTCAATGATCAGTTGAACAAAGACATCACAAGCTTGATCGGAGAAGTTTCAGATATAAATTGTGCTATTTCTGTGAGTATATGAACTGCTTGATGCCAATCAATAGGGCATTTAATATTTGTATATAACATACTTTCCTTAATGTTCTCATTTACAGCAACCAATGCTTGTTGATATTAACTCTAACCCAGAAGAAGTCAAATTAATATTGACTGAACTTGATGAGAAACTCCAAGAAATTAAGAAAAGAGCTAATCAGTTTAAAGGATATCAGCAAGTCATAAAGGTAATATAATTTGTTCACCAACACTGAAAAAAGTTGGATGTTTCCAATAGTAAGATATGGTGATGTAATGGTAAATGTTATAAAAAACACCCTTCTTCTATCCTTGTGATTTCCTTTGGAAATTTTATTTTAACATAATATTTACCTTTAAGGTAAATATTATGTTAAAAAGAAATACACTGCTGCCTGTTACTGATGCACTGCTTCAATTTTTTATTAATTACCCCTACTATTATTAATTCTAAATCATTCCATATGTGTTTCATACTTTGAACCTACTCTATCAGACTAGTATACTAATGAAATAAAGACCGTTTCGTACACTTCCACAGCAATTTTATTTATGGCAACATGTTTCGCTAGTGTCCTAGCATCATCAGGCAAAAAATTTTTCCACATTTTCAAATATATAGGACACCAGAAAAGGGGGGGGGGAAGGGAAAGGGTAAAAGGATGGGTTTTTTCAAGAAGGAAAGAGTTTACTTGGAAGGGAAAGAAGGGGTGAGGGATTGGGATAAACGTGCTGATTTGTAAGGCCTTTACTTCTAGAACAGCACACTATTTCCATTTCCTCTAGGAGGTCCAAGCGACGGCCATTACGCTCCCGATGAAGGCATTTTGGGGTGAAGGTGCTATTGTGTCCTTCTTCCAGCAGGTGCGCCGCGAAGTTCAACATTGGTGACCCCCTCCGGAGACGGAAATCCCTGTTGTGCTCCTTGGCTCTTGTTTTTAGCGATCTTCCACTCTTTCCGATATACCGCGAGTCACAGGTCTCACAATAAAGAACTTCGCGGCGCACCTGCTGGAAGAAGGACACAATAGCACCTTCACCCCAAAATGTCTTCATCGGGAGCGTAATGGCCGTTGCTTGGACCTCCTAGAGGAAATGGAAATAGTGTGCTGTTCTAGAAGTAAAGGCCTTACAAATCAGCACGTTTATCCCAATCCCTCACCCCTTCTTTCCCTTCCAAGTAAACTCTTTCCTTCTTGAAAAAACCCATCCTTTTACCCTTTCCCTTCCCCCCCCCCCTTTTCTGGTGTCCTATATATTTGAAAATGTGGAAAAATTTTTTGCCTGATGATGCTAGGACACTAGCGAAACATGTTGCCATAAATAAAATTGCTGTGGAAGTGTACGAAACGGTCTTTATTTCATTGTAATGGCCTTCCACAAGGTAACGCCTTCCCATATTGAGTTTAGTATACTAATGGTTTACTCTTTTGTGGAGTTGTGGCTTTACTATAAATCTTTGCTTCAGTCCATATCTACATCTATACAAGTCACACTAACTAATTTTAGTAAATATCGGGTGGGGGCACTATGGAACTTAACCCTTTGAGTGCCAGCCAATTTCGTAGGAATTGTGCTAAAATTGCCAAGGAATTTTTGCTGATTTTGCAATAGTTTAGGAAAAAAAATATGAATTACAAATAAATGAAATTTCATATTCAAAAGTTAAAGAAACCTTTATTACATTAGTTTTCATCTTTGATATATATTGCTTGCTGATTGTGTCAGCATTATAGCATTTAATAATGACACAGCTCGAGGAGTGTTATCTCGCTTCCGGCACTTTTGGCAAAAGACGGGAAGAGCAAGATCACGCTCCCCGGCACTCTAAGGGTTAATTAAACCTTAAAACATTCGCCTTAACTTTAAAAAATTAACCTTTCCATCATTTTAGCCTGTCATCCTCAAGAATATTAGTGATTCAATTTACTGGTCCCCATATCTATTTCACTCCTTATTCTCCCATTCACATGCAGCATGGTGTATTCCATTTACTCATGCAGCATGGTGGATGCTTAATATCTTCTACATCTTTCAAGAATCTCTTTTCTCTAATTTATTGGGCAAATTTAATTTAAATGATTGATGATTGCCATTCATTGTAAGGCAGCATCCCAGGAATTCATGCCAATTTATTGCAGCCCTTCTGAGAAAAATATAATTCTCTCTATTTTTCAACATTTAAGATTTTCAACATTTTACACACTCTAGATTTCTATGCCCATCATGGTTCTCTGCGTTTTCTGGAAAAACCTATGGGTAATAATGATTTAAATAACAGTATTTTTGTCTAAAGTTCTGGGATCTTTAATTAGACAGTTAATTATGGTACCTATACATAACTTTCTTTTAAGATTGCATACTTTTGTCATTAAAACTATAGTCACCTTAGACAATTAAAATGGTAATTTCATTACTAATTCATTAGCGCTATATTGAAACAAAAACGTGGAACGTAAATTTATCTGTTGTTGTTGTAATTGCCATTCATTCACTTTGGTAATATCATGTTTATTACAAACAATTTCACCATAGATGTTCTAGACTTTGATTGAGAATAATTTCCTTAGAAACTCTCAAATAGCTCAAATTGTACCAAGATAAAGTCCATTTTTCCAATTAAATCACATTCTAGGGTAATATGAACTGTTTCTGAAGTTTTCCTTTAGAGCTATTGAAGTTAATTTAAAATTTCTCTTAAGAGCCCTCAGTCATCTTCCTCTTACTGATTCAAAGATATACCTATACTTTAAGCATTTTCATGTTTTTAAAACAGCATTTACATTAATGATGGAATCAAAATTATTGTATCAAATCTGTTTCATTAAAACTACTTATTTTTCTTCACCTTACTCACAGACTGCTCCTTACATAACTTACTTTTTGTTCAAATCTTATTTTGACATTGGATCTCTCTGTAGATACTGTTGAATACTAGTATTTCTCTAAAGGTGGTTTAGATTGATTTGTTATATGCTCTCTTAAAAAGAGTCCATTTTCTTACATTTTGTGAGTATTTTTTGTGCATATCCATAAATTATTAATGGATGTCATTTGAGGTCTGTGTTAGCTTGTTACATTATTTAAACAAGATGGTTTCTATACCTCATACTCAGTGAAGGAATTAGAAAGTAAATTATGTGATTGATGTGGCCTTGGTATATAGCAAGGGGTATATACCCTTTTATTAGGTTTATGTTTAAAATTGTTTAGCATTAAATTCAATAAATTTCCATTGTAATTATTACATGAGTTATTATCAACTCATCAAATAGATGGAAATAACAAAATACGACATTTTAGAAGAGGCTATAGCCAATGTCCATCTCCGTCAACTACTGTGGGAGAGTGTAGAAGTTTGGTATGCTCAAGTGGAAGAATGGACCTCTCAAGATTTTCATACCCTGAATCATGAAAATATGTCAGCTTTTACTGCAAAACATTTTAAGTATGTCAATCAACTTGAAAAGGATTTGCCAGAAAATTTAATTGTTCCAAAGTGGAGAGAGAGCGTGGAAAGAATTAAAGGAAAGGTAACATAAAGCTTTACTCTAATAGCACACTTTATGTTCAAGTCTTTTAGACTTCATTATAATATCCCTCTTAGCTTCCAGTTATAGCTTACTTAAGGAATCCAGCTTTGAAGCATAGGCATTGGATGAATATTGAACATGTTTTGGGGTACAAATTTAAACCTGATGAAACACTTACAATTTCCTTACTTGATGAGCTTAATGCTTTCTCCAAAAAGAGTGAATTAGAAGAAATATCTGGGCAAGCTAGCTCAGAAGCTGGACTAGAAGCCATTTTGAAAAAGGTTAGACATCATTGAATTTATTGAAATTAGTAGTTGTATTTTAGCATACAATATTAAAATATTATCAACTGAAATTAAAGTAAATCATTCTTTGTTCATGGCATAGTACATCTAACAAGTAAGAAAGTAAGTACTCTGTATTAAATAGAAACAATAATTAATTTTTTGAAAAACTTTTATGTGAAATCACATTTTATGTTTAAATTTTCTAAACCATTGAGAATTTTTTATGACATGCCATGACTTGTATATCTCTATTAGCAAATATATTTAACTAATTGAAATTTAACAAGTGTGAAAAATAGCGACATGACTGGGACTATCCATGTTGCATGTCATGTGGATCATGTTGCTATTTTCACACTTGTTATTCCTGTGGGATTAGTTGCATGATTTCATTGTGCAAAGAAATTCACCTTTCCTTAAATCCTAATTGAAATTTGAAATTTCAGATGGAAGAAGCCTGGAAATCTTTGGAGTTCATTGTTCTACCATATAAAGATACAAAAGACGTATACATGCTTGGTGGGGTAGAGGAGGTTCAAAATTGTTTAGATGACAGCAGTATTAATATCAGTACAGTTGCAAGCTCAAAACATGCTGGCCCAATAAAACAAAGAGTTGATAACTGGATTATAAATCTTGATCTATTTTCTAAGACATTGGTATGCATTTAATAGTTATTATCATCCTTAGCTTTTCATCTCTCCCTTCTATTTGATAATATGATTGTCATAATAATATGATTTAACCATTTAGGTTAATATAATTTAGCAATTTTTGGTTTCATCAGTGACCAATTCACCTTATTTTTCAGGATGAATGGTTGTCTTGTCAGCAAGGTTGGCTCTATCTTGAACCAATATTCTCTGCCCCTGACATACAGCGCCAACTTCCCAGTGAATCTAGAATGTTTCTTACTGTGGACAAGTCTTGGAAGGGAATCATGAGGGATGTTAACAAGGTATGAAACCCTTTACAGAAAAGTTCATGTTCTATGAAACAAAATCTATAGGTTTTCCTAATAGATGAATGAGGAATGAATGAGGAATGAATGGAAGCAATTCTATACACTGAATTCTCTTACCTCTTAGAATAAAGTATAACTAAGCCTAAAAATATTTTTGAGGCAGAATGGTAATACACTTTCAGATCCATAGTTATCTAACATGGGCTTTCATGACTTATGTTTAGTTTCCTAAAACCCTTGCTGATGATGTTTTTGAACCAAATTTCTTTTTACACAAAGAGTTTAATAAGCCTATCATTTTCTATGAAATTGATTGCTAGAAAAGTAGTGAAAGAGAACGATCATTAATGTTCGTTAAAATAGAGTTGTAAATTCAGAGCAATGTACACCAAATATATTTCAATTAATATTTTTTGTTAAAGCCCATTCACCTCAACCAATAAAGTCTATGCATATATATTTCTAATTACTGCTTATTGGCATGTATGAGTCAACAGTAATACAAAAAATATCTTGTAAAAAACCAAGTAGAGTCAACTTGTATATGAGAGAGGCATTCCACGTTTGTTCTACAAAAAATATTAGTGAAGGTGAAAGTATTTTATTTTAATCTCTTTCATAGATTATAGCAGTCAATATATTGTAATCATCAAAATATAAGGCCAATTTAACCTGAAAGCCATCATAATTTGGAAAAGATGGAAAATTTATGGAAAATTCAGGAATGAATTAATACATGAGATTGACCTATATATAAAGATATACATAAGTTTAGACCATTTTCTTTTGTATCTTATCTAATTTTTCCCTGCATTACATACATACAGGTTCCTCTTGCAATGCAGACTTGCTTAAAACCTGGACTACTAGAAACATTTCAGTTAAACAATAACTTATTGGACCAAATAATGAAGTGCTTGGAGGCTTACCTAGAATCCAAAAGGGTGATATTTCCCCGATTTTACTTTCTTTCTAATGATGAATTAATAGAAATACTGGCACAGGTAAATTTCATTTTTTAATTCAATTTAATTTAATTTTGTTAAAAAACCTTACAATTGGAGCTCTGGTGGCAAGCAATTTTCTCTCATGCTGAAAGATTTCTGATTCCAAAAACTAAATATTTTTAATTGAATGGCATCATAAAATATTCCAGGCCAAAAACCCTCATGCAGTTCAACCACACTTAAGAAAGTGCTTTGATGCAATAGCCAGGTTAGAATTTGGCAAAAGGAGTCCAGAAAGTGCGAGCAGTGTAACCTTATCTGTTGACATAACAGGAATGATCTCTTCTGAAAACGAGAGTGTTGAATTTGTTAAGGTATCAAAATGTATTCACTGTTGTTAAGTTTAAATGCATACTTACCAGTCATTTGGGTCCCATTCAACGAACATTAGAGTAGACATTACATTGAATACTAGCTGAATGGCCCCATTTGAATAAAAATATACTTCTTACTTTCAGTAATCTACTAATTTAAAAAATTATTGCCTGAATGTTAAGTTTTTGTTTCATATAAGTGTACCTATTCAAATAAGTCATCATCTGAGTTGGACTGACCAACAGAGGGATGGTAATGTGAGAACAGATTCAGTATGAAATGTCCTGATTGAAGTTTGAGTTGAATCATATTAACATTGAATCCATACAGATTTTTAATATACCTTTAAATTGCAATTTTGTAATCACATTGCCCAAATTTGTCATAGAAGTAGAATGAAAGATGAAATAATTATTTTCTTCATTCAGTCCAAAAGAAAATAGCAAATGCTTAATTTACCTAAATGATTGGAAATTTTTTAATTGTTCTATTAATTTCTTTATAAACACTACATAGGGAGTTAGGGCTAGAGGAAATGTAGAAGAGTGGCTCTCAAAAGTTGAAGATTCCATGTTTATGTCGCTGAAGAAGTGCATGAAAATCGCTATCTATGATTTCAGTTTGAAAGATTCTCGGAGAAATTGGATTATGAGTCACCCATCTCAGGTAGTCTTCATTTACTCATGTAATCATATAACTTAATTTCCTGTATGTGATGCTTTCAATTTATCTATATTGAATAAGAAAGTTTTCAGATGTATGGGCATTACTTCTGTTTTGTTTACAGATACAGAAGTATTAAATGTTAATATTTCTATTTTTAAAAGCAATGTTACCTACAGTCTGCAGTGCAGTAATACTCAGATGTTAAAGAATCAGTTCTTATGTATGTAAATCACCTAACCAGTTAGACAATTCACATGTTTGGCTTGATTCCATTTTCAAAAGATAATATTTAATCTTGTGACTGATTAATTGATATTGAATGATTGGATCATGTATTCTAAAGCTAGTTTTCTAACCTTAATTTATGGTAATTTTATCTAATAAAAAGCTGTTTCATTTTGAATTTAATAATGTGAATAGATATTCATGTAATTTTATTAAAGAATCTGTTTTTCAAGATTAAGAATTTCCATTTTATTGTGAATTTCTTGCATTAAAAAAGAAAGTAAATGTGTACATAAACTGCATAAACTTTATCTCTACCTACCATAATCTCTAATGATGCAAATCATGTCACATTCATTATACATTGCTTTATTATCATTCCAGTTTAGTTTCACTACTTCTCTTCAAAAATTACAACAGAAGGAATTATCAGACTTTATGATTTCACTTCATTGGCAAATAATAACTGAGATGTTTAAAATGCTGAATGTTTCTTAGTTTTCTTTTAAAACTCTGACTTGCATTATTGTTGCCATTATTTTATAGCCACCAGAAGCTGAAAGTTGTTCTTTTTCTTTATTTTCAGGTGATTTTAACTGTTTCTCAAATTATGTGGAGCCAGGATGTTCACGTTATCTTAGAATCTAATGATGTGGAAAATGAATTAATTATATTTGAGAAGAAGTGTTTCAGGGTAATTTTTAATATTCATAGTTCTTGTAAAACTTTACTATTAATCAGTATTGACATATTAATCAACAATATATCACTGATTCCATTATTTTTCACCCTTAAATAAGTAACATCATATGAGATCAACCCTTTTCAAGTTATAGTTAATGGAGTTCATGGATGAAGCATTATTCATTCCAAAAATTTTCTCATATTTGTAATGTGGAGTGAGATCAAAGAAACAGAAAAGTTTTTTATTCAGGTTACCGCTCTTGACTTCTCCGCATATATTCCAGGATCTGAATGATTTGGCAGCGATGGTTCGTCGTGATATTCCTAAACTACTACGTGCTGTTCTTTGTGCTTTGATAACTATTGATGTCCATGCTAGAGATATAATTACCATTATGGTAGAAAATAAAGTAACATCTAGGTAAGGGTATTTTTGCTAACAGTCTGGGAATCTTTCCAAATGATTTGATCTCGAATATGTCCCCATAATTTATTATGAATGTAATGGAATCTCTTTCCTCACACAATTAGCTTAAGTTTTGAATGGCTAAAGCAGCTGCGCTATTACTGGGATGAAGATGAGGAAACAGTCTTTGTGAAGATGTCAAGCTCTGTGTATGAATATGGATATGAATACTTAGGAGCATCACCACGACTCGTGATCACACCATTGACTGACCGTTGTTACCTTTGTCTCATGGGAGCATTACAGTTGGACTTAGGTAAAAATTTTCTTGAATTTTACCTTCCCTTATAATTTTGTGATGATTCCAATGCATTCATTAAGCGGATAGAATAAAATCAATCGAGAATTTCTATCTGATATTATGTAAAGCAGCATTTCCCAGATATTTTTTAGCCACTCCACCTTGCTCAATGATCTTATCACCAGTGTCCACAATGTCTTGTCAATCAATAAAAATGCAGTTGGAAATGAGCTAACCCAGATTACAATAACAGCAGTTGGATGATTATAATTTGCTATGTAGAACCCAATATGATTGCACGGAGGGAACATAGCCTATCAGATAGTGTGGCCTTCCATTCAGACTTATCTTCAGTCTCGTTGCTTATTGGTCTCTTGGATCAACTCATGAACTTTAACACAATTGTGTGCCCCTAATATCCTTGGGTGACATATTTTTACAACTTTGAAGTATGCTTTTTACTCAGTGGCACAATTTGTCATCTGAATGACTCATGAAAACTATTAAAATATTTTCATTCTGCACTAACTTGTATCTCTGTTAGACAGTTGTTTCTCTGCTAAGATAGATCTTTAGGGATTTCATGAATCATATTTAGTTTCATTTGAAATAATTGAATATTAGATAAAGAAAACTTCATTGTATACTTAAGTGTGTGTTAGCTGTCTATGCATCTATTCATATTTACAATAAAAAAAATCATAATTTCAGGTGGAGCCCCAGCTGGACCTGCAGGGACTGGAAAGACAGAAACAACTAAGGACTTGGCAAAATCAATTGCCATTCTTTGTGTCGTTTTTAATTGTTCTGAGGGATTAGATTATAAGGCAATCAAAATAAAATTGTTCAAGATCCAATTGTATAAATTTTCTGTAAATACACATTCAGTTAAACTTGAAATTGTTTTACAGATGATGGGAAGATTTTTCTCTGGCCTAGCACAAGCTGGAGCTTGGTGTTGTTTTGATGAATTCAACAGAATTGATATAGAAGTTTTATCGGTGATCGCACAGCAATTGATAACAATAAAAAATGCTAAATCCCAGAAACTATCAAGGTTATTTTTTACATTCATTTAGTTTTATTCATCATACTTACAAACTGAGCTGTATATTACTTCAGTTAAATAGTATATTTAGCTTTTTAAAAGGTATCTTTTTTAAACTTAGAGATAACAATCTTTGGAGTCATTGATGTGTGATAAGTTAAAAAAGTTTATTGTAACTCTACTATTAATTTGCTAACTATTTTTTTAGTGGTACATTGATGTCTTTCAATTTTGACACTTATGCATTGTGTGATTGATACACAACTGTAGAAATATAAAAATTCAAGACATTATTTCCTATTTCAGTAGCTCTATTTTCTTTAATTAAATATTCTATAAGAAACAGCCATTTAAAAGAAATAGTTTGCTCATTTTGTAAATTTTGTTACCTTCAGATTTTTATTTGAAGGAAGAGAAATAAAGCTCTCTCATCAATGTTCAGCTTTTATAACGATGAACCCTGGTTATGCTGGAAGGACTGAGCTTCCTGATAACTTAAAAGCTCTCTTCCGTCCAATCTCCATGATGGTTCCTGATTACGGTACTTTGAACTATCTTGTTGTTTGTAGATATATTGGTAGTAATTCTCATGTTCAAGAGGATCTAATGCACGCAATTCCTGTAGCTATGATTGCAGAAGTCATCTTATACTCGGAAGGATTTGAAACATCAAAAGAATTAGCAAGAAAAATGACACAAATGTATAAATTATGCAGTGAACAACTTTCTCAGCAGGATCATTATGACTTTGGCATGAGGTAAGATAGATATAGTAGTATAGTATAGCCATTTCTGTCAATATTATTGTTATGGGAAGCTTTCTACTGCTGAATAGATTTATTAGTCTAAGACCCAGTATTATACTGTACACTTAAAATGGCGATTCCATCTAAAATCCTTGTAATATGATAATGAAGTGAAGAATAAGTAGTTATAACAAAGAAGTGATAAGGAAAAGTGTGATTGAGAAAACTTTCCTGATAATCACCACAATTGTATTATAGAGCTGTTAAAAGTGTGTTGGTAATGGCTGGCTTTTTAAAGCGTGAAAATCCTGACAAAAGCGAGGATGTAGTTTTGATTAGAGCTTTGAGAGACAGTAACCTCCCAAAGTTTCTGGCTGATGATGTGCTGCTATTCCAGGTTTTATATTTTTTTGATACTATTCTAATAACTCCTTACTAAAAATTTAATTTTTGTTATTTTGCTATTTCATATTGATTTCATTCTTTCCAGGGTATTCTTAGTGATTTGTTCCCTGGTGTTGAAATCCCTCACGAAGATTATGGGATTTTGCAAACAACTATTCAAGCTGTCTTGAATGACAAGGGACTGCAAGTTATTGCTCCTATGGTAAAAAAAGTTATACAGCTTTATGAAACTATGATAGTACGGCATGGAGTTATGCTTGTGGGAACAACTGGCAGTGGGAAAACTACAATATACAAGGTATCATAGTTATAGGAAGTATAAAATGATTCTAGATAATTTGAAACAAATCAATAATGATGCCATGAAAATATTAATGAATTCTTTTATTACGAATTAATATTATTTTCAAATAATAATGATTATTTTCATAGTTATACACAAAAATTCAGGGCAAAGGACTTTAGATAGGCTTAATGATTTATGAAAATTCTCATATGCAATATCAAATAAAAAATACTCATCTAAAATTGTCATATTTTCATTCAAGGTTTTGCCTTCAATCTGTAAATAATTTTTTTCCTTTTTCATTAGTTGTTGTAAAAACACCTGTAAATTAGTTCAAGTATTTAAGACTATAAATGAGAAATAGATACCTCCAAAAGATTTGGTGAAACATAATAAAATTCTTTAATGGGAAAATCATTTGTGAATATCATATATAAAATGCTCCTTTAAACATAACTGCACATTTTGCCTCCTACTAAGAGATCATGAAGGTTAGGCATTTTGTTTTGGAATAGGTCAAAAATAAAATTCACATTACATTCAAGAATGCCAAAGGACGGGCCTCTTAATTTTTTTACATCTTGTTCATAGGGTTTCTGAAAGTTTCCCAATTCTCTCTTTGCACTTCACTTTGTGATTTTATTTGGAGTCATTTTCCAGGGTTAGTTTTCATTTGTTTCAGTGTGCTGTCGACCAGCAAGACCAATCTGATGCATTCTCCTTAAGTTCTTATACACAATTACATACAGAAATTCATTTAAACTGTCTATTTTATGTCATATCTAGCCACATACATTTAGTTCTTGACTTGTGATCTTTACAATTTATGATCACTAATAGCAGCCAATTTAATTTCATCTTTATTATGTTAATTTGCCTAAAACTCAGGAACCAAAAAGCGTCACAACTTTAAAATTTTTGTAGTTAAATAAATATTGTTTATATAATATTATTAGTTTCTTTTATAACACCTGTACAATAGACAAATCTACCAAACATGTATATACAGTATAGTTTAATAGTTCACTTTTGACCAACTTGCTTGATTTATGCCCAAATTTACTCAATCATCTAAACTTTTAAGTCAAAAACCACTTGTAGTTCTTTCATGTGATTATCCTCCAGTTTTCTTTGTAGTGATAAAAGTGATAAAAAGTGAATTGATGTTTCTAATTATTTATTAAATTATCATACATATCCCAAATCTCATATCTTGCCTCCCATATTAACGCTTCATTACAAAGAAATAATCATCAGTTTCTTTCAGGATAAGGAAACTATTTCATCTAAAAGTTTTTTAATATTTCTCACCAGGTTCTGAAAGACTCTCTTACCAAATTATTTGAAGAGGAAGTTTCTGGCAATTATTTTAAACCTGTGCAGACATATGTGTTGAATCCTAAGTCTGTAACTCTTGGAGAACTTTATGGCGAAATTGATCCAGCTACTTTTGAATGGCATGATGGACTCTTAGGAATAATGGTGCGAGCTGCAACTCAGGTAAAGGAAATTCACTGAACATTCATGAACCATTTCTGAACTTAAAGTTAAAATATTAATCTTGAAAATTTTCTGTCAATTTTAGAAAATACTTTTTAAAAAAAATTCCATTCTCCTTATTTTAATTTCTTCCTTATTCAGGTTACAGATGAAATTCACCAGTGGATTATTTGTGATGGTCCAGTTGATGCAGTATGGATAGAGAATATGAACACTGTTTTAGATGACAACAAAATGCTTTGTTTGGCAAATTCTGAGAGAATTAAATTGACACCTTGGATTCACATGGTGTTTGAGGTTCAAGATCTAGCACAAGCATCACCAGCTACTGTCAGTCGGTCAGTTCACATATGACATATTCTTGTATCCTTCAATGATATAATGAACAGAAAGAGATAGTTGTAAATCTTGTGAACATCAAAACTTATTTCAAATTGGAAAGATGAAGGTCGTAAGCTATGCTCTGTTGATATCGATTGAGAAGCAGTTTTAGTAAATGTGTATGGAACACTAATCATTGACTCCAGTGATTTTGACGTAAGAGTTACAGAATTACTCCAAAAACTGTGAGTTTCTAATTTAGAATTCTAGTTGAGATATGAATGTTTGTTCCAATTAATTTTTTTCATCCTGCAAAATCTTCAGCTGTAACCAGCTTAGTAATTAGTTACTTAAAGAATAATCAGTTGAGACTATTTACCCTCCAACTGAGCATCCTGTGATTTTCATGGGCTAGCCATTTCTTTGTTCCTACTGCTGCATTTCCTGCTTTTCCCCTTGCAAGCTATGACTTATTTTGATATGATTCTTCTTATGATTTTTATGGATAGATCTTCATCACATATCACAAAATGATAAAAAACACAAGTATAGGGTTAAAATATAATCATAATAATATGACAATAGTTTTATTGATCCAAAGACATACATGTAAATATAAGACAAGTCAAAAGTACATACGAATCACACTCTATGTTATTCCTTAAATATTCCTGGACAGAATAAAAACATTTACTAAGTAAATATTTGAAAACATTATGCCTAAATTTCTGAAAATCGGTAATCTCTTTGATTTTTAGTGGTAGTTTATTATAGATGATTATGACCATAATTTTTGGAGCTCTTGAATGGACTTTTAAGAGAGATCTCGGTATGCACAGGTCTCTCTTTCATTTTGTATCATGTTGATGAAAGGAGTCATTAAAGAGGAATTATTTTATGCTCCTCTTTACAAATAATAAAAGACTGAAGATATATATGGAAGGCACAACTAGAATTTAAAATTTTTGAAATATAGGTTTTCAGGTTTCTCAGTGAGGGTCATTTTCAATAATTTAAATTACATTCTTCTGAATTCTAAAAATTTAAATTACTCTGGTTGAGGAACCTCACAGTATAATTTCATAAGTGACCTGGGAGTAAAAATACGAGGGCTGTATGATAAGTACCTGTGTTAGGCAAGAAAACGTATTTTTTTAACTTCTTTTAAATGTATTTCTCAGTATAGTCTCCTTTCAACTTAATACATTTAGTCCAGTGATATTCTAACTTTTTCAAGCCATCCAAAAAATACATTTTGTCGAACTCTGCAAAATAGATCTCTGTTGTGGCGATGCCTTCCTTGTTTGACGTGAATCACTTTCCCCCAAGCCATTTTTTCATGTTTGCAAACAAAAAGAAATCGCATGGGGCCAAATCTCGAGAATAGGGTGGATGGGGTAGCAATTCGTACAGTAATTCGACCAGTTTTGCTGTGGCAATTGCAGATGAGTGAGCTGGTGCATTGTCATGATGGAAGAGCACTTTTTTCTTCGCCAAATGGGGCCGTTTTTTCCTCAATTCATCATTGAATCGGTCCAATAAATCAGCATAGTACTGCCCCGTAATTGTCCTTCCCTTCTCCAAATAGTTGGTGAAGATGATGCCTCGGGAATCCCAGTTTTCTTGCCTAACACAGGTACTTATCATACAGCCCTCGTAGTCTAAGGGTCAACACATAGACTTAATGAGACATATCATTGCAATGAAAAACAAACATACAATGATGCACACAATATATTTGTCAGTCAGCCTAATGTAATGAAAATAAAGAAACATAGGATGAGTGTCTTTGAAATTCTTCCATATTTGGCATCAATATTAACATCCACACCAAGCACACAACCAGTATAAACTAATATGGACAAATCAAAGGTAGCAAATGTTATCAGATACAATTATGACTCCTCACTTTTGCATCATGATAATTGGTGCTATGACCTTAACTTTTTCACACTTATCTGTTTTCATCTTATTGTTTTATATTCTTATAGCTTCATGTTTCTATTATGTCTTCATCCTATATTTAACTTTATTACATAAATATATAATTTTGTTTATTTTCTTGTTAGACAGGTTTGCATGTGTACATNAAAAAACGTGCAAACAAAAGAGATAGCATCCGACTAAAATGAAAAGACCAACGGGACAAAATAAACAAGTGACATAGACAAAAGAGCCCTAAAAGCTTGAATAGTATGGTTGAAGGCGTTTCAAATCGCATTTCTACCTTTGACATTTTTATCCACAAACGTTTTAAGTGATAAGTCGCATTTGTAAAACGTTAGGAGACAAAACTAGGCAGAGAAATTAAGTATTCCATTATTTTCGTATTGTTGAGTGTAGCTAATTAAAGCGTTGCCAACCGATTGTTTTGTCTGTATCCGAACGCGTTGTCAGCGGTAACAATGGGTTATGAAAACGCTTCGTTCACGTACCTCTAATTTTAGGCTCGTTATCTGACGGCAGAAGCAGAAATCTCCCGTACATCTGTCGAGAAGATTCCCTTCGGTGAGATAATTCGAGAGATAAAAATTGTTTATTTACAATCCTCGCCCTCTGTTTGGATACCTCTAAGCAAGGTATTTGTGGTGTCAATCTTTGTCTCCGTTAGAGATACGCGGGCTTTATTTCTCCTTCTGAAGACCGTCTTCGCTGCTGCCTTACTCAGCCGAATCGTATCCGAAAGTGTTTCGACGTGTGCTCATTAACTCGGACTTATTTTACTCTCGGCGCTTTTTCCAGTCAACGTTTTCTACTCATATACAATGCGTCAATGTCCTCCTTGATTTCAATTGCCTTTCTTTTAATATTAACTAGATTATAACAATGAATAATTCTATGTAATCTGGTCCTATTTTGCAAAACCGTGTGGTTTTTAAATTTGTTGATAGGCTTTCGGATAACCTAGTAACCTGAAATCGCCCCGAATGGGTGAATAAGCATCTCTAACCCACTAAAAGTTGATTTAGAGATCTTACCAAAGTAATTTTCATCCAAAGTCCATCCATCCATGACTAAAAACCCACATTCAGCCACATTGCTTTCCGGAGCTCTTTCTCCCGCCATTTTTGATCGTAAACAACTTTTGCTCTCAATGCTGTGCATTGTTGACGCAAATAAGCAAACGAGGTCGGAAAAGGCGACGCAATTGCGTTGTTTCTTCATAATTTGCTTCCACTCATCCGTTTCGAGCATCAGTATCAAGTTTCCGTTATATACGAAACTGCTTTAGTTGTTTCAAACAATAACAACGATATTTCTACCCCTATTCATTTATTTCTACTCAAAAACTATCCAACTCTATGCATTTTCGACATCTTATTGATTGTTGATATGTCATCGATTATTGATATCCTGTTAATTGTTGATACTTGTTGATTGTTGGTATCTTATTGATTGTTGATGTCTTAGTGATTGATAGCTAATTGAGTTTATTAAGTTTCACTCCAATACTATCCAATTCTATGTATTGTCCACATTTTATTGATTGTTGATATCTTATTGTTTACTCAGCAACTAAGTTGATGAAAGCGACGGATTTTATCTGACGCTCCGCGCCTTACCAAATACTGGGAAACGTGGTTCGAGGTCACTCTCACAACCACTGAAATCTATAATGTATACCACGTGAGGAAACGTAATTTTTATCCTCGCCATGCGCCACTTAAACGCAACGTTTAATTAATTTATACAAAATGTGCTTACATTTGGTACCAAATTGAACTTTATTTATACTATATAAGTTACCTTGTCATTCTCCTATATTTTTATAATGTGGTTTTCTGTATATTTTTAAACAAACTTCAATATTTTCCACATTTATTTATACATTAACAATTCTATGCATTCCTAATTAACAAATTTATGTAATCTTGAAAGTGGGCTACACACATAATAAAGCATTATTATCATTATTATTCATAATTTGTGAGTTTCTTAGCTTTATAATTCCCTGTAATTATTGGGTCAGCAGATAACTATGTTGGTGATAATGATTTTCAGTTTTTGCACTAAATTCATGCTATAACTTCTTTCCCGCTCATTTTGGGAAATTAGGGCTCCCACTAGGATCTACTCAAGGTTCATCTTCCCACAAGGGACTATGTTACTGATTACGCCTAGCAGGAGCCTTGTTTTCTTAGTTATTCTTCAAAGATAATCTGTTTATACTTACAGCTGTGGAATGGTTTATGTGGATGCTAAGGAAATTCGATGGATGCCATATTTTGAAACCTGGTTATCCAAAATTCCTGATGGCACATTCACAAAGCCATATCTAAACAATTTAGTATCCAAGTATGTTGATGAAGGATTTAATTTTGTACAAAGAAATTGTACATATCCAATTGAACAGGTAACTATGGTATATCCAATTTTACTTGTTTCTTTGTAAGTACATAAATAATTTGGTTATTTGCCAATGTATTTGTTTGTTAAAGTTGATCTACAAAAAACCTTTAATCATTGCCCAAAAAAAGTATGAATAATGAAAAAGAACAAGTGTATGCATAATCTTCAATAAACTTTGTTATGAAAGCAAAAATGAACACTGAAGACTGTTATTAAATCTCTGTTGATGCAGTTGGCTTTTAGAGACTCATCATATATTCATAACTTATATTACTGTGAGATTGCAGGAACTTAACTAAAGCTTCCAAGAAATTCCTGCAGCATTTGTCTTAATTCTTACAAAAAATATTTTTCATATTCTCATGGGTGCCATAAACACAGCAGCATTAGACATGCAATTCTTTCTGCCAATCTAATTACAATTGTAACTTTCACTTTAGTCAGTTTTAGTGATTCCATTTATTCCAATTTTATTTTTATATTTCATTAGCCATGTTCAATAGACAGTGTTGAAGTAATATGTCAACTTTGTCTTCCCAATGATACTGCTGTCTTTGACAGGCCTTGGACTATATGGGTTGTTGTGCCACAGAAATAAAATTCATGCATTTAAATTATCCAATCCGTTGTTTAATACATAGCATCATAACTCTTTCTACCTAAATCCAATTTTTCTAATGTTAATATCAATCTTATTTTCTTGTGTTTAGAATTATGTAAATTTATCTGAATGTTAATCTTTCTTCAACCTTCCATTTCTTCTAAAATAATCATAAACATAATCCAAATATAATTTATAAAAACCAATCAGTCATTTTCATGCAGTTGAAACTGATGAGATTTTAGAAAAATTAGGTCTGAGATAACCTCTCCTCACTGACTGAGTCACAAAATGTCACTGCACTGACAGAGAACTAAACTCTCTGATTTAAATCTGCTTGTTTGCGTATCCAATTGCTTGAACTTGTAACTTTCATAAATTTATGATTTGGCTCTAATTGTAAGATCTAGCTATTTGAAATTAAGAATTGATTCCTGGGTCATTAGATAAGTAGCAACAGTTTTGATGAATCTTATAAAATTGTGTATTAAAGTTTTCAAAACATGTAAGTTATTATTCATTGTTTTCAAGGGGATTGAGGGGGCAAATATAAACATTTCTCAGGTAAAAAGGGCTTTTTCATGATTGGAAATCCATGAGAAAGAATAGGAGAGTGAAAATTTTGAAAATAATTTTACATTGATCTTAAAGTAATTCTGCATGCTTCACATAGTGGAAGGCATGAATAAAGATTTGCAGTTTATTTAAAATATTGCTTCAGGTGAAGTTGGAGAAAGGCTGAATTGTTTATTTTTAAGACATATTATGAATTTTACGCAGGTAGAGCTTGGAAAAATATCTATGATGTGCAGCATTTTGGATTGGTTCACTGATGAATACATTGAGTTAGAAAGTAGTTTGGATCCACCTCGATTAGGTAATTTTATAACTCAGACATTTATAATTGCTTACCTTTGGTCTGTCGGTGGCAGTCTTAAGGAATCACATCAAGACAAGTTTGAAGTTTATGTACGGGAACAATTTGAGGAACATCCTGATGCAAGGTAAGACATGAAATTGTCTACCATAACAAAATCAAGTACCTGCAACAATAATTATTTATGAGATATTTTCTTTCAGACTACCTTCAAGCAATGACTTATGGAGTTATTACATGAATTTTGATACAAGAAGATTAGAATTGTGGCAGAAACTAACACCAAAGTTTGTGTATGATTCAGCAGTTCCATTTTTTGAAATACAAGTCCCTACGGTAGATACAGTCCGATATGGATACATAATAGAAAAACTTCTCTTGGTTAAAAAGCCTGTTCTTTGTACTGGAATGACAGGTAATATTATCCTTTTCAGTCACTCAGATACTCTGACTTCTGAAGACTTCTGTATGTTAATGATTGATACATGATAGATTTATTGACTTTCATAATGTTTATGTATCAGTTCCAAGAGGCAAGTTTTGGTAGAAAAGTTTAGAGATCACTGCTTTTTACTGGATAAGATGCACTGCATAATGCTTTCAAAAACTTTACTTGTACTCAATCAGTCAGAAATCAGTCAAAATCACACCCCCCTTCTAGAAATAAAAATGTACGGTGCTATAATTCATCACTTAAATGTTCATTCAATGATTAGCTAACATTTTTTTTGTCAAACATATAGGAAGAACTCAACATAAACTCAGATTTTATCAAGAAAATTTTCTTCTTTCAATGCTGGAAATGTTTCATTTTAATAAGTTATTTTCTTGCCCTTAGGTGTTGGAAAGACTGTTATTGCTAAAAATGTCTTAAAACGTCTCTATGATTCTGGTGAATTCGTGACAGCATCATTAAATTTTTCTGCTCAAACAAGCAGTAAAAGGATACAAGAGATAATAGAACTGAAACTTGAAAAGAAGAAGAAAAACCTTCTGGGTGGTCCTCCTGGTAAAAGGGTTATAATTTTCATTGATGATGTTAACATGCCAACATTAGACACATATGGAGCACAGCCAGCAATTGAACTCTTAAGGTATAAATAATGCATTTATTATCAGGAATAGATCTGAAAACATATCATTTGAAAATATTTTACACTCTTGCCAGATAGAGATTAGTGAAATGAAAGTTTCAAACTGTGGGAGATTGAATAATGCAACATTGATTAAAATCAATGAAGTCATGATTTTTTTAGAAAAAGCTGTTTTAATTTCACATTCCAATTATATTCTTGGCATTTCCTCTAAAAAATGAGAATAAAAATTATGACTCAGCAACACTTTTAGCTCACATCTATTTAGTGTTTATCAGATAGATCATTCTTATTAGCTTTCATTAGCTAATAAAGAAATGCAAACCCAGTTTATATGAATTTCTTTACCCCATTAAATTTCAGTATTCTAATATATTAGTGTATAAAAAGGTGATAAAATGTATGTATTATTTAACTTTATTTTTATAAGATTGTTTGTATATAAATTATTATCCAACTTATTTTTCTACTAAAGCCCTTGCATCTCAAGAACAAGTCTATCTTTTAGCAATAACTAACTAAACTAGAAGAATAATTATTCTTTAAAATGAAAATTGTTTTACTTTGCTTACGCATGGTTCATATTACAAGAATCACGTTACTCAGAAACTAGGACATTCTCCATTCCCAAAATGCTACCAGCAGTCAAAAGGAGAAACAAGCAAACAAAAGGAGTATCAACAAAACAAAATAAACAATTTAGGATGCATGAGGTTAATGAAGGTTGATTTGATACATTCTATCAGGAAACCTGAGTAAAAATAATATTTTAATCTAAGCAGGATATCCTGCGGTTACCATAGAACCTGATATCTCTTTTTGGATTAATTTTATCTTTAAATAGATGGAATTTTAATTTTATGTTCTATATTTGATTCTTCTCCACTTTAATCTAACTTCCTCTTTTGGACTCTACTTTTGCAGTTTTAAAACTTCATGGAAAACAGTACTCCAAATATTTACATTTATATTTCTTAAAATGGGGTTGTAAACATTTATTTTCGACTTTATCTAGTAAAATATAGACCCACAAAAAAATTAGACGATATTTTATCCTGCACTTTATAAAATATTGAAATAACTATGACTGAAATCATTCAATTTTTTTTAAACAAATATATAACCTTTATCTTGGGAATAAACAGTAATATAAATTCAATGTTCCTTATATTTTTATACCATTTTTTATCTGAAACAAAAGGGACTTCATTTTATTTTAGGCAGTAAGCTTTAAGGGTGCTTAGACTCTATTCCTTTTCTTACGATTTATGATGATTCATTCCAGCATTTCCACTCATTTAATCATGATCATAATGCCTACATGTACATGTAAGTAACATAAGTACGATCTATGGCAAACTCTTCCATTCTGGATTAATAAACTCAATTTATAAATATCATTTTTCTCTTTTGATTAGTTTTATATGGCCAATAATATTGATGATATAGCATTATTCAATCTTCAAATACAAATAAAGATTATGAAAAGTTGGTATCATAATTGAGATGCATCTGGCAAATGACATTCCAAAACAGCGTCTTTTAAATATTGACTACACCAAATAAAATAAAAAGTGGCTATATCTATTGCTGAATTATTTTTGAAGAGTAATTTAAGAAACAGAAATTTGAGAATAGGGTAAACCTGATGACGTAATGCAATTATTTTTTCTAGGCAATTCTTGGATTTTGGAGGAATGTTTGACAGGGAAAAGTTGTTTTGGAAGAGTATTGTTGACGTGGTTCTAACGGCTGCTTGTGCTCCTCCTGGGGGAGGCAGAAATCCACTTACGCCTCGATTTTCACGACATTTTGCCATGCTGAACATACAAGCTCCATCCGAAATGGCTATGAAACACATTTTCAGGGTACATTTTTCAGCATTTTCTCTGCTTTACAGATATATTACTATGTTGTCAAATAAAATGAATGAAATCTGAATGAGACTCATCATCACCAGTAGGCAATATTCATAAGAAAGGAAAAGGGGTTTTGCTTTGCAAATAGAGGTGTACAAATATCCTTAAAACCCTAGAATAAACATGTGAAAAATACTGAGATGCGAGACTGGGACCCAGGTCTCCCACTTTCCAGGCAGGTACTCTAACCATGAAACTAGCATGCCACTACTCTTTCATGCCGTTGAGGGAAAGCTTGGGTTTTAAGGCACACATGTCTCACACCAACCCTCTATGGAAAGTAAATTTGTAGTTTCCTTCAGGGGATTTCCTCATAACGTCGCATCGTGATTTGGAAGCCTCAACAAGAATTTCCGGCAGTGGTTGATGCCACTTTGTGCAGCAACTCTTGCCTCACTCACAAAGCTTTCTGTTAACATTGTAGAAGAGATGCAGCATGGTAGTTAAGTGTTAGAATACCTGCCCAGAAAGTTGGAGATATGGATTTCAGTCCCAGTCATGTTGTTATTTTTCACGTCTGTTAATCCTTGGGCAATATTTGGCTATCCAAGAGCCCTAATAATTCAAATTACCATAGTAAAACTTGTCTATACTTCAGGAATACATGAGTTTTTCCTAAATTCACTACTTACATTTAAGTTATATGTTTCTTTCTAGTCAATTCTGTGGGGATTTTTCACTAATTTCAATGCAGAAATTCAAGAAATGACTGATGCCATAGTAGGGGCTGCAATAGACATTTATGAATGTGTTTGTGAAGAATTACTACCCACACCTGCAAAATCACATTATGTTTATAACCTTAGGGATTTGTCAAAGTGCTTTCAAGGCATACTCCAAGCAAATCCAGGGTCGATTCGAGAAAAGGAGCAGATATCAAGGTAAAAATTAAACTATGACAGTTAAAAACTTAGGTATGGCATTCACTTTACTTATTTACCTAGATGTATTTTAAAATTATTTCCAACAAGTCAAAATGATATAACTTGGAAACTATTCATTGCGTATATTAATGAAACTTACTAACACCATAGCCACAAGATAATTGCAATCATTTTACATTCCCATGTCTGTGAAGATGCTTCCCTCTTGATCTTAAAGAAGCTTAGCCATAAATTTATCCATATCAAAATTAAATCCAATTGATAATTATTTCTCATTATTGTAAGATGAATTGCAGTATATCATCATTGTTATTTCACTGATTCAGTGTAAGTTACTGAGATTCAGTGTAAGTAACCATTGATGGGTGTGCACAGGTGAAAGATTTTTATCAAATTCAAAAGGAAAAGTGATATTCAAAATACGTCATAAAAGTTGATGTGGAATAATGTGTTGATATGTTCAGTATATATTGATGATATATTTAGGAGGAATTTACATTGTTAATGGTTTCTAGAGCTTGTTTAAACTGCAAATATATTTAGGTGTAACATGATTCTCATTCGTTTAATAAGTGCTTGTATTGTACTTGACAAAACTTAATATATCCTTATTACTGACAGGATCTAATGTATGTATCTCCTAAGCAGTAAATATTAGTTTGAATTTTTTTCATTTTTTTCATAGGCTTTTTTATCATGAGAGTTTACGTGTATTTCATGATCGCTTGACCAACATAGAGGATCAAGAATTCTTCTACCGCCAAATGAAGGAAATCTTTGGGCGATATTTCTATGGAATCACATTACCACCAATAGAAGATGATGAGGGTAACTTTAGGAAGCCATGGCTAATGTTTGGAGACTTTATGTATCCTTCAGTGGATCGTGCAGAGCGAATCTATGAAGAAATAACAGATGTTAATAAGCTTAAAGCCATACTTCAGGTATTAAAAATTTGTTGTTGTTAATCATCAATGAATATATTTCTTCCTACTTTGTTTATGTTGCTTATTAGAAATGGTTTAAACATAAAATTACATGAAAAAATATAACTTCCAGGAATACCTTGATGAATATAACATGTCTTCAAAAATTGAAATGAACCTGGTGTTTTTCCTTGATGCATTAGAACATATAGCAAGAATAGCCAGAATTCTCCGTTCAGAAAGAGGCAATGCATTACTGATAGGTGTAGGAGGGATGGGTAAACAAAGTCTGACAAGACTAGGTGCACAACTATGTGGTTTTAAGTAAGAAAAATTACTAATTTTAAAGTAAGCCTTACTAGTAATTCATACTGCTATACAGCTCAATGATCAATGAAATAGCTATGTTACCATTTGCCCTATAAGCTAAAGAAATTTTTCAGAAAAACAAAACAGTTGAAAATTGCAACAACATAAACATCAGAGTTGAGGTCACTTCAAAGCCTCATTCATGATCATTCATTCATTCAATTCATTCATCACTAGCAATTGTATTTCAAAACTGAATTCTTGTTCTGAGAACAAATACTGTCATAGATCTGTACCTGTTGTCATACCAATTACTTTGCAATCTCTCATTATCTCTCAGTCTTTGCAATCTTTCATTATGCTACCACTAACTCAAGGCATTATTCTATTGAACTATTTACTTCTTGTTGAAGGTGCTTCATGATTGAGCTGACAAAAGGATATGATTACAATTCATTTCATGAAGATTTGAGGAAGTTATTTAAGAATGCAGGAGTGAAAAATGAAAATAATGTCTTCCTTTTTGTTGACACTCAAATTGTGGTGGAGGAATTTCTTGAAGACATTAACAACATGCTAAATTCTGGTAAGTGAAATGAAGTACTCCCAATATTTTAACTCAAAATACATTCATACCATTTTTGAAAAATGCAACAATGAATGTATGTAATTCCTTCTCCTCAAGTCTTTAGAGCATAATTCAAGGAAAATTATATGATGAGAGACCTGCAGCAATGTTTTTCTCAAACAATTACTTACACATCCTTTTACTCAAATTTTAGGTGAAGTACCACATTTATTTGAAGGTGAGGAATATGAACTAGTAATACAAGGTGCAAGAGCAGCTGCTAAAGAGCATGGCATTGCCGATGGAAATAGAGATTCTATATTCGACTATTTTACACAGAGAGTTCGTAAAAATCTGCATCTTGTGATATGCATGAGTCCTGTCGGGGATTCTTTCAGGTGACTTCTGCATAAACCCAATCAATTGTATGAATAAAGCAAACCTTACATTTTTATCTTTGATAAGTAAAAAAGAATGATTTACATTTTAGCCCTTCCAAGTCATTTGTGTCTGCTACTTTTGAGAAAAATAGATTAGTTGCTTTATATGGGATAAACTAAAATTAACTGAAGTTTCAATCTTAAAATCGGAATTCTGTCTGATCTAACAATGCTTCTTGTGTTTCTCTTCTTTGACTCATCTTAAGAAATTTTCTCACAGGTCAAGATGCCGTATGTTTCCATCATTAGTAAACTGTTGCAGCATTGACTGGTTTTTTGAATGGCCTCAGGAGGCCCTTCTTTCTGTTGCTATCAATTCTCTTGGAGATATAAATAATGAAGAACTGAGGGGAAAATTAGCCTCAACTTGTGTTTTCATGCATGAGGTACAAATGGTGATCATTCTTTATGTCTAAGGAAATACATTCATATGAGGATGAGCATTAATTTTTTGATGAGATTACATTTCAGAAAGTATCCAAAGCAACGGAAATATTTTATTCTGAATTAAGAAGGAGATATTACGTTACTCCAGGGAGTTACTTAGAATTCATCAGGTTATACTTAAGCATGCTAAACAATAAAACAGATGAGATAAAAAAGTTGAAGGATCGTGTACATAATGGATTGACGGTAAGTATATTTTTGAAAAAAAAATTATAACTGAAGCATGTTATGAAATATGGCATCAGAATCTTCCATTTATCCTCACCATCTATGTAGCTTTGAATCTCTATGTGCTCCAATCAAGTTGGAAATCTTTCAATTTTTCGTTAATTCAGCACTTATTCTTCACAATCATTCAGAAACATTCCCACATTTACCATTAACTTGTTGTTTTAAATTTCTGTTTGCCTTTTAAGAGGAAGAAATCACATTAATTCCTCATGTACACTTTTATGATTTGTCTCATTCCAAGTATTTTTATAGAAACTTCAAGAAACTAATGAATTAGTTGCAAAAATGAAAGTTGAATTAATTGCATTGGAGCCTGAGTTGAATAAAAAGAATGCAGCCACGGAAATTTTGATGAAAAACCTAGCAAAAGAGCAAAGTGAAGCTGACAAAGTTAGAAAAGTAGTCGTTGCTGATGAAGCAGTGGTCAAGGTAAGACAAATATAGATTTATTTAGTTACTGTCTACAGCTTTGGGTAACTTATACTTTATTAAATTTATTCCTCTTGAGTACCATTAGATTCACATAATTTAGTGTTAAATTCTCTCAACTGTTTCTTTAAAATTTTTAATGAACTATGAATAAACTCAAATAAAAATAAACATTTATAAACTGTGAATTAACATGTTGAGTTACATACCAAGCGCTCCTCATGCCTTACCAATCCAAGGCATAAAATAGTGCTTCCGTGATATATGTATTAGAATTCAGTTACAATTAGCCTAAATATCTTAAAATTATTGTATTATTAAATCTAACTAGTGTAAATGTACTATTTCATAATTCTTGGCATGTTTAAAGAGACTGATATAAATTTTAGTAAATTCAGAACCTGATTAAGTTGATGTTGGACAAGATTATCATGTCCTTATTCTACAAGTTATTTGGTATTAGGTAGTAGGTTAGGTTTGGTGGTTAGGTAGGTTATTTGGTAGTAGGTAATCAAAATAATCATGCAAAAATCTGGTACTGGATAAGGGACCTGACTTGTGAATTATATTTGAAATCTTTGTAGATCAAAGCAGAAGAAACTCAGACTATAGCTGCAGATGCACAGAAGGATTTGGATGAAGCTTTGCCAGCAATGGAAGCTGCTCAGAAAGCACTGAATGCCCTTGATAAGAATGACATAAAAGAAGTTCGAGTATTTAATAAACCACCTCATCTTGTTAAATTTGTGATGGAGGCAGTATGCCTACTTCTGGGAGCTAAGTATGAAATAGAAACTTTCATTTCAAATTTAGATATAGGACTCGTGACACAATAAATTATAGTATATTGAAATCCTTTAATTTTCCCCCCTCATAGTTGTTTCCAAAAAGTCTATAAAAGGCAGTTCACATTTGATGTATTAGAATAAACATTTTAACTCACATTAATTATTAAATGAAGCTGTTAAACGCATTCTAATTGCTTATCACAAATGCAATGATAATGTAATATAATGCTCCCAATTTGGCAAAATTTTTTAAAAGAAAAAAGTAAATGATGGAAAGTTATCATATTTTTTTTTCTACCTACAACAGCCAACCAGTTAATGGTGCTGCTAGAAACTTAGCATGAAACAATTTTATTTAAGCGCATTAATTCCAGCCGTTCAATAATGGAATACACATTTCCTTATAGAACTGATTGGGGATCAGCAAAAATAGTACTAGGTGACACAAATTTCCTCAAAAGACTTCAAGAATATGATAAAGACAGTATTTCCGATGCACTGCTGCGTAAACTAAAAGAATATGTTGACAATCCTAATTTTGTGCCGGACTTGGTGGAATCACACTCCAAAGCTTGCAAATCTCTTTGCATGTGGGTTAGAGCAATTGACTGCTATGCAAAAATTTACCGAGTTGTACAACCTAAAAGGAAAAGGTAAATATAATTTGTACACATAAATATATGCTCAAAATATGTTTATACTCACAATATGAAGGAAATATACTTAGTTATTCCACGTTCTGTTAAGTTATTCTGAATTAATAAATTCTTTCAGAAGAAAGAAAGATTGAAGTGAATTAAAATCCAAGTAAGATTGTGCTAAACATAAAGTAAGACACGTGATCAAGCACAGATTACAAAAATTTAATAAAATCTTTTTTCTGAATCAGTTAAAATCTTTATGAGTGAACTATCAGATTATCATGGTATATTTTAATTCCTCCACTCAATTTTTGTCCTAATATTCAAACTTTAGCTTATGTATGCTTTTCAGACTTAAGAAAAGTTTCTAATCCAATTTCATAATGAAATGTGTTAATGACTAAATTTGATATGCAGATTGCAAGCTGCAGAAGAGGAACTTAATCAGGTGATGACCGTGCTCAGGGAGAAACAAAAGAGATTGGCTGAAGTTGAGGCTCAAATTGCTCAGTTAGAGGCAGCATATGATACCAGCATGGCAGAAAAGTTGGAATTAGAGAGGATAATAGAACTGACAGCAACAAGACTCCATAGAGCTGGCAGGCTTATCACAGCACTTGGGGATGAAGAAACACGCTGGGAGCAGTTAGTCAAGGTTAATGTAATACAATTTTAAAAGTAAGAGCTGAAATCTTTGCTGTCTTCATATCTTCAATTACACAGTTTTCAAATTCTCTACCAGTATGACTAATTTTGATTTTGAAACAAACTAACACTTTCACCAACATGGAAGGATATATCAGAATTTCAAACCATAGATTTAAAAAGCAGCTGTGATGAATCACGGCTGCTTTTTTAGATGGAGATAAAGATATTTGGTACAATGGCAAAAACCTGATTCAGTTAGCTGTTTGCAATGGTAAATCCTTCCTTATAGAGTTCACTTAATATTATATTAAAATTATTAATTCCAAATATCCATATCAGGGTATAGGCTTAATAATGGTGTCAAAACATGCCATAAAATAATAAAAGATAAAATAATGCATTTATACAAATGCAAGTAATTTAATTTATTTTGGGTGATCATTAGTGATATGAAACATTTATTCCCGGTATTATATTGTATGCTTAAAATGGACTTTAACAAAAGTTCACTTTAGGGCCCAGATTTATAATGTTTTATAAGAGCTAAAGTGAGGATTATAGTTAATCTCCTATAAGATATATAAGATGGCTTAGCACAGAGAAAAACCTTCACTTTAACAAAACAGTAAGATATTAAGCCCTAGTTAAAGTGCACATTAAGCATACATTATAATACTAGGCCTTCGTCTAATAAAAATTATTTATGTTTTAACATAAAAATAGGTATTTGATTTTAAGTTCTTGAGTTCCTTAGTGAAATTATTGAATAGTATCAGCCCAGTGTGTGCTTTACTCCAAGATTTGTGCACCTGTTCCGAACATAAGGGAAACAAAGCTTATCCATATGCCAGGTAGCATGGTTACACCCAAGAAAATTTCCAACAAACTCATTTTTAATGCTTTTAGTAGAAACTTCAGAGGAAATAATGCAAGTGTAGGATACTAGACAATCTGACTAATAATACTCTCTCTAATCCCCTGGTTTGCAGAACTTTGGAATTGAGCTGGGGAATGTTGTTGGAAATGTACTTATTTCTGCTGCATTTGTCACCTATCTTGGTGCATTTACCAATAACTACCGTCAGGAACTTATGGAGTCATGGATCAAACAATGCTCTGATTTAGGAATTCCTGTTTCTAAAGATTATAGGTGGGTCAATTTACAACAAATCTTTCAAGCTGTGTTTTGCTATGAACCTCATAAACATACTTTTATTTCAGTGTTATAAATGTACTGGCTGATCCATTTGAAATTCGTCAGTGGAACACTTTTGGATTACCTCGAGATGCTGTTTCCACAGAAAATGGAATACTTGTAACTCACACCCAAAAATGGCCTCTGATGATTGATCCTCAGGAACAGGTTACTGGCTTCTTATAACAACTGCGAAAACTTTTGCAACATAATTCTAAAATTATTTTCCAGATATATTTAGTTATATTTCAGTAATTTGACAAAATTTTTGATTTGACTGAGATAAAAGGATTAGCTGAAGGAGCTTAAGGAATGAGTTCAACTTCAGTGTAAATTTCTGTATTTTTTCTTTGCCAGGCTAGCACATGGATTAGACATATGGAAGCTGAAAATAACCTTCGGAGAATCAAAAGCACAACACCCAATTTAGTTAAGATATTGGAAGGATGTATAAATGTTGGCATTCCTGTCTTAATAGAAGAAGTTGATGAAGTTTTAGAGCCTTCATTAGACACGCTTTTACAGAAACACACTTTTAAACAGGTGAATGATTGGAAGAAATACAATATCTTCATAATTTGCTATAGAAGTACAACTTGAGAATTCTTGGTTTTAGGCTGGAAGGCTATTGATTCGTTTTGGTGATACAGATATTGAGTATGATGAGAATTTCCGTTTCTACATGACAACAAAATTGTCTAATCCTCATTTTTTGCCAGAGGTCTGCATTAAAGTGACAGTTATTAATTTTACTGTCACTCACTCAGGTCTTGATGAGCAGCTACTAAGGTAAATGCCATTTTCTTTCACTTGAATTCCGAATCTTCTCAACACAGTAAATGTTATGAAAAATATCAGTGTAAATACACTCAATTAGATTTCACAGTACCAGGAAAGGTGTTGTGGAAATACATCACAGAAGTAATAAAACAATGAGTTGTACTTTTTCCACCAAATTTATTTTCTTCCTTAAGAAATGCAAGATGAGGATGACAATCATTTGTCAAAACAGGCTGACTTGCTGTTCTTAAGGAAGAAAATAAAATTCATAAATTTAAAATTAATTCTCTGTTAATTAACTCCTGTAACCATTATCTTTTAGAAGATTTTTTAATCTCAATGTATCTACAATTTAATATTAAACAAATAGACATTTTATGTAAATGTTACTGTATGCATCTCTCCTACCTTTAAGTGATGTAGTACGTTTAGAAAGACCAGAATTAGAAAAAGAACGAATTGAACTTATTACAAGAATAAATAATGACAAGAAGCAATTGAAAGGAATTGAGGAGAAAATCCTCAAACTTCTTTTCACAAGTGAAGGGAATATATTAGATGATGAGGAACTTGTGGATACACTAAATGAAAGCAAGGTAAGAAAATGCATGATCCAAACTCTGCATTTTGCCCCAAAGAGCCAATTTTCAAATCTCATTCCCTAAAAGGAAACAGCCGCAATTATAGCTACAAGGCTGCAACAAAGTGAAGTTACAGAAGAAAAAATTTCAGTTGCGAGGAATAAATATAGGCCTGTGTCAGTGAGAGGATCTGTGATGTATTCTGTGGTAGCAAAATTAGGCGAAATTGACCCAATGTATCAGTATTCTCTCAAATACTTTAGTCAGGTCAGTATGAATAGTACTAACTTTTTCTAAAAATGTGAAAATTGATCTTGAATATTAATCAATGTTTTGATGAGAATTACTTGGAGTGCATCATTCTTTATTTTTTAAACTCTTATTATAACTAATAAAGTTCACAAAGATCATATTTCAATCAATAATTGAAATATTAGCCCAAAAATTATAATATATGCAATTTTTTAAACCTGAAAATGAGTTAAGCAAGTTTGTATTTTATTAATTAACTTTCTTCTTTGATTGCAACATACTACTTCCATATTCACTTTCAGGTATTCAACTCAGTCATTGAAACCACTAATAAATCACCAAATCTTGATGAGCGCCTGGAGATTCTGCTAAGAGAAATAACAAAATCAATCTACATTAACATTTCTAAAGGACTTTTTGAGAGACACAAGCTGGTGTTCAGCTTTATGTTATGTGTAGAAATTCTTTTGAATTCAGGAAAAATAAGTTCAGAGGGCGTAAACTTCCTTCTCAGAGGGCCTTTATCAACCAATTCAGTAAGATGAATCACAACTATTTTTCTGTTGTTCTTATCAATAGCATAACATATGGAGCCTTCTCGGTATTTTTTTGTAGTTTATTTGATGTTAAAGGGCAATGTAAAAGCCATTGAGGTTAGAACTCAAGCAAAAGAAATCATTCTCACAAAAAGAAGTAAGTCTCAATGTATCTTCAACCCACATTCTAGAATTGAGAATTTTTGATGCCGCAAAGCTATTCCTATACCAAATGTCCTCACACTGAGTATATATATAATAATTGCTATAACTTGGGTGGTTGCTTTCATTTTCACTCTTATGTGTCTTCTCTATGTATCAACCCTGCTATTTTTATCTTTTTCAATTACTACTTTACCAGTCTTGGATTTGTAACTGCCTCTGAATGTGTCTGGCTAGCAACATTTTCATGCATGATGAAGTAACTCCTTCCACTAGTAGAACTTATTTTATTTGGTTCATTCCACAATTAGTTGAGAGCTAGAATTTAGGCTGCCATATTCTCTCTCTTTAATCCATGGATTCCTGCATGTCTCTTCTCTTCCAACATAGCTAGGTTTGCTACTTTTCAATAAAAATGTTATCTATACAAGTTGTTCTGTCAAAGAACAACATGGTATAAAATATTTTACACACATTTGATTTTTCATCATAAGTATCTATATATAATTATTTGTGCTGACTTAAAGACTATGAATTTAATGTTTGGCTGTTGAAGTAAGATATTTTGTGAAATACTTATCTCTTACAGTCAGCTATGTCACACTTTTAAAATAGAATCCCAATTAACGTACATGTTGAATCATCAAAAGTTTTGGCTACTTACACAACTAATATTTTTAGAGGGATGTTTTGGGGATTTGAGTAATAAGCAATATTATAACAAAAATTATGATTTGAGAAAAATGCAGGGAATGCAAAAACTTTTACATGTCACAATTTATGTTATGATGATACCTCCAATCACAGGAATTGCCTAAAAAACCAGAATCTACTGCAATCACTGACTCAATGTGGAACTCGGTGAATTTCCTGGAAGATAATTTCAACGATTTTGCAGACTTGAGGAAAAATGTTGAAAGAAGAATTATGGTCAATATTGGTGATTTTGAGCAGGTTAATCTCCCTTCTTGAAATATTTAGAGTATAGTATAAAGCAAATGACATTGTATGCCAAGATATATATCCAAATTAGTTGTTGCACCCAATTCAAAGAAAATCATCTTTTCATGCTTCAGGTAATACATTTGTTGCCAAATATTACCAGCAATTCAGCTGTTGAATGGGATAAGAAACTCAGAGACTTTGAGAAGTTGATGTTGTTAAAGGCAATGAAAGAAGAAAAGGTTAGTTCATCAATACTTATTGTTTAACAAAAATCTTCAAATAATTCGTATAATTATAAATAATGATAAATTTAAAGGATTGAGAAAAGCTTAATTACTAAGTACAGAAAAGCCATGTGGCTGAATCCCAAGAAATAACAGGTGTGAAAAATAGCAACATGACTGGCACTCAAACCCAGGATATTAGAATACCTGCCCAGAAAGTGGGAGACCTGGGTTCAAGTACCCGTCATGTCACTATTTTTCATACATGTTATTCCTTGTGATAAATCTAAAAGGTAGAAAAGTCCATCCTATAAGTTTAAAGAAATGTCCATTTCAAAAATATTCTTTTTAGGTCAGGGATTTGATACCCTCACAAGAATTAGAATGTTTGATCCCAAAATTCATAAATGATATGCAATGCTTTATAATATTGTTTTGGGAACAGTATCTGTCCTTGTTCTCCTTGTTCATGTTCTTTCTTATATATTTGAAAAAAATAACTTTATGTTGCTGGTTAACATGATTGATGCTAAAAACAATCAGATAGAATAAGAATGAAGTACAATGAAATGTACAATAGAGTGGCTTGACATTCATATTGAATCTCAATTCTTTTGACTTAATTGTTGAAAGTTAATCACTTCAAAATTTTAACAAATCTAAACATTTTTTATCTTAATTCTAAAAATGTTTCATCATTTGATCAAATATGGAAGTACATAAAAAGAATTTTAGCCTTAAATTTCATAAATATATTTATATTGAAATTGTTATACAGCTGCTATTCAACAGATTAATCTTTCATGCTTCAATCCTCATACTTTTACAGTTGGTGTTTGGAATCACCCAGTTTGTGAAGGAAAACCTTGGTAAAGTCTTCATTGAAAGCCCACCAGTGAATTTAAATATGCTGTGAGTTCAATCATTATTTAATTATTATTCACCATTATTTTAATTTTAAAGAAATTAGTCTAAAATGTACGGTTTGAAGAGAAAATCAACTCCTCTATAAATAACTCCATTTATAAAGAAATAAGACACTCTGTAACATGAAAATATCTAAGATGTTAAAAACTGAGCTGAAAGTTATAAACAGAAACCAAAGTGGTGAGTCAAAGATTCAGCATAATATAGACCTTTTTTCAAAGTCATTTCTTCTATACCTTTGTTCTTGAATTAGTGTTTGAAACTGTGAGAAATGGAATTTTAAGCATGCCCTAATATTTTATTGACATAATGAATGTTATGTTGCCTACACATCAATGTTTTAAAGGAAGAAAATATTGGCACACTTTGTAATATGTTGTTCAAAGATCCAGCCACATGTATTAGCATCTGAAATAGGGAATTAGCAATATATGGAATAGGGATCACAGCTTGCTTGTATTTTTCAGTTTTCTCTTTAATTAATGAAATTTATGTGACAGATACCAAGATACTTCCAATGTTACACCACTGATATTCATATTGACCACTGGATCAGATCCATTCAGCTCCTTTCAACGTTTTGCACAAGATATGGGATTTCAAGACAAAATTCATTCCATATCACTTGGGCAAGGTCAGGGTCCTGTGGCTGAGAAGTTAATTAACTTAGCAGTTCAGAGAGGAGAATGGGTATTTTTACAGGTAGCGATATTCCCCTTACTGTTTCCACTTGAATAAACTTCATTAATCTTACAAATTTCATTCATCAGAGAAAAAAAATGTGATTGATTTCAGAACTGCCATTTAGCTACTTCTTGGATGGCTCCAATGGAGCAAATAATTGTAAAACTTGCAGAGGAACCAGATAAAGTTCATGGAAGCTTCAGATTATTTATGAGCTCAATGCCATCAACATCTTTTCCAGTGTCTGTATTGCAGAATTCTGTCAAAGTTACCACAGAAGCTCCTAAAGGATTGAGAGCAAATTTGAGTAGAGCTCTTACAGATTTGGATCATGATTTCTTTGAAGACAATGGCAAGCAATTTTTCATATTCTTTTCTTTGCATGGTCTTTCATAAGCAAAATTTTTCTGTAAATGTCAAGAAAGAATATCTGCACATCAAGAAAAAAGAAAATCAGTTCAACTACCCTCAAAATATCAACTACTCTTCTGTAAAGCAACTATATTACTTCCCAGTTAACTTTTCCCTTTTACTAAATGTTGGAACATTATCAGAATTCAAAGATGGCCCAACTTCTTATTCTCAAATCATTTGCATTCCTAACTTTTTTCTCATCCATTCCAGTTCTTGAAGAAAAGTGGAGAAAACTTGTGTTTGGTATTTGTTTTTTTCATGCGGTCATTCAGGAGCGCAAAAAATTTGGACCTCTGGCATGGAATATTGTTTATGAGTTCAATGATAGTGATAGAGAATGTGCACTTAACAACTTGAAAATGTTCTGCTCAGATGGTAATATTCCATGGGATGCACTGGAATACATAACAGGTAGGAATTTGAATGTGTATCAGTCCAACTTCAACTGTACAGTTGTATTGGATGTGTCTAATGTAAAAAAAATATCAAAGGGATAATTGAATACAAACATAAATTACATTGTGGGATTTTCGTAGGTTTTACAACCTACTAAGTTACCTTCCTTTCCTTTATCCATATAAATATCCATCTCTTTTACTGACTGAAACTTCAAACCGAGAGGTAAATAATTTTCATAATATTGTAGACCCCACGCATTTTTGGGTGTACAAGCTACATTTCTTGAGTATATCAAGGAAACTTAGTACAGCAGAAGCTGTATATTTTTTTGGTCTTGACCAGCAGTGCATGCAAGTGATTAAAACCTACACATAATAGAAATCTGTCTATTATGGAAAATTTTTACAGCACTAAGCAATTCTGCTAAAGGCAGGTTTCACTGTGCATGATGTTTCAGGCTGCATGCAAATTTCTTTTGCCAGAATATTAAGTTGGCCAATAAAGGGAAATGTAGTAAACAGAGGAACTCCACAATTTTTCAGAACCATCCATACTGAAAATGTAAAGATAAAAAAATGCCTTATAATTGATTTCAATCCTTAAGTTAGACTATCAAGGGGATTATAAACACTACTATTAAGCTTAGGTATTTATCCTCCTGTACTTTTTTGTAGAAATGTACTGTAGAAAGATCCTTTTTTGCTGAAATTTAGGTGAAATAACATATGGAGGAAGGGTTACTGATATCTGGGACCAAAGGTGCTTAACTACTGTCTTGAAAATATTCTTTTCGCCACAAACTCTTTCCAAAGGTAGGCAGTTTTAATCAAAATATTTTCTAATTTTGTATTGGTCAAGTGAAATGCTAATCAGTCTCTTTTGTGCCACTTTTAGGATATAAATATTCTCATTCTGGAATATATTACTGTCCAGAGTTGGAAAAACTGGATGAATTCAGAGATTTTGTACAGCAGTTTCCTATCATTGAGGAGCCTGAAGTGTTTAGAATGCATGCCAATGCCAACTTGATTCATGAAGTGAGAAAATCAAAACATCTATGATATTTTTAAACAAGTGCTAAATTGACAAATATTTAAGAAATTCTAAATTTTCAAATATAATTCTAAAAATATAACTGGCTGATGGACCAAATTTCTGCTGAATTTTCATGCATTACCACCATCCCACAAATATTGACAGAGACAAAATTCATTAAATGTGATTTTCTTTACTGTAAGTGTCCATCACAGCTTTGCTTTCCATTAACAGTCTTGTTTATTCAATACTATTAACCTCATGAAATTTATTTCTCCTAACACCATGTTAAGAATTAAAAAAAGAGCACAATAATTGTCAGAGATATTAACATATATGACTTCCTTTGTTATTATGGAAAAATTTATCTCCCTTGGGAGTTATTCATGTTACTGAATCATTTACAGAACCAACTGAACACATCTCCTTTCATGATTTTGATTAACTCTCAATACAGAATTTGTAAGGAATACTTTTAGACTGGGTAGCTTACTTGATTGAATAATGATACATTTTTACAGAAAAATGAGACTCAAGGTATAATCAGAACCATTAACGAAATACAACCTCGAGGGGAAATCAGTAGTCACGGAATCCCTCCTGATGAAATAGTATATAATATGTCACAAGAAATCAGAAATCAACTACCAGACTTCATTCAAAAAGAAAATTGTCATCCTGAAATCATGCAGGTATGAATTTTCGCTTTTTATGTATTAAATCAGAATGTCAACTGCTTACAATTATTCCATATTATCATTGCAGCATGATTCTGAAGGTCGGTTGTTGTCACTAGCTACAGTTGTTCTGCAAGAAGTGGATAGATTTAACAAGCTTTTAGATGTTATACATGAATCTTTAATTGAGCTGCAGAAAGCCATCAACGGTCTGGTTGGAATGTCTGAATCTTTGGAGCAAATATATAAATCATTTATAAATAATCAGGTAAAGTTCAATTTTTTCATCATGGTCTCTTTGAAGTTGGATGTCAACAGCAGACCTAATGCATTACTTAAGTAATAAATCCTAATAAAGTTGAAATATCTTCAATAAACATGTCAAATAGGTATCGTTATAAATTAATATCAGATACAGAACTTTACCTGTTGACTCAATAGTACAAAATATGCATAAATGAATTTCAGATTCCCAAGCTGTGGACTGGAGCAGCATATCCTTCTGTGAAAGGACTGGGAAATTGGATGGCGGATTTACAGATGAGATTGAATTTCATTATCGTAAGAAATGAAACCATTTAATCTGCTAATTCTACAATATAGCAAGCTCTCCGAGTCGGAATTTATTTATGTACCGCAATAAAACTCTAATCTCGAATATTTCCGAATTTCAGACTTGGCTGAAAAATGGGTATCCTGCATCATTTTGGCTCCCAGGGTTTTTCTTCCCGCAAGGATTTCTAACAGCAATTTTACAAACTCATGCAAGAAGAAATAGTTTGCCTATTGATCAACTCACCTTTTCGTTTGCGATTCAACATGTCATTCTAAACCAAGAAGAAATAGACAGACTTCAGCGGGAGAATATATACGAGGTAATAATGTATCATTAATCTTTTGTAAACTCTTATGGGCTCTACAGAAATCACACAAACAGACAATCGCATCATGTTTCGATTCGAGACTGCTGAATCACATGCATATAATTTACAATGTGTCCATGGAACCGTATTTCCTTAAGAACTGAAAATACCATAGGAAACACATACATTAGAATTAGCAGATGATTTGTTGAACTGATAAATTTAACTGTTAAATCAGCTCAACAAATCCGATTTTAAAGGTTTTTTCGCTAACACGATTTTTCTAACAAAACGTATTCCGAAATATGTAGCGCGGAAATGAACCTGTGAGATTATAGCTTTTTGGAATCCTCAGTTGACCTAATTCCGTCATCCGTCGATGAGAGATGACGTCACGTTCTATATTAATCTGCAGTTTTTTGGCCCAAGCAAATTTGGCTTTCGAGAATATTTCCAGATAGTATCTCCAGAAGTTGAGCATTAACAGATAAAACTTATAAACCTTCGTAGCTTACCCCTCCTCAGATGATTATCTGGAAGCTTCTAGTAAACCGCAACTTTTCAAGAAATGTCGTAATGAAAACCGTCAGCCCGATTGTAAAATAATACGATAATACCTAGAAGGTTCCCGACATTACCCTGCTACTGAGAATGCTACCGACGTTATTCTTCAGAATAGCTGCATCTTTTATAAAGCATAGTGTGTAATTTGGAAGAGCATTTCACAATCTATTCCACAAATAAATGAATCATCCCGTTGAGCTAAAACGAAAAAATAATACCCATAAAATATTTATCTCTTACAACAAGCGAAAATTCAAGAGGTAAATGGAATTCCCTCAGTTCAACTTTAAGAAAAGTGGTTTTCAAAAATGAAATTTTACAGGAAAATTTCTCGCAAATCACCTAAGACAAGTTATAAGAAGAAATAATTACTGGCAACAAAGTGCAATCAGTTGCTTGTTCTCCAGATCATTTCTTTCATGCTGTAAATTAGTTTCCTAATCAAACCTTAATAAAACTGGTACGTCCTCTGAAATGCGCTATAACTTAAATACAAAGTAAAACAGTTTTTCATGCTACTATATTAAAGGTGTTAAAAATACTATGGTATCTTTCTGTCCATTATACTTTTCTTAAATGCTGTTATGCTCAACAGTGACTTGACATATATAAAATTATACTTAACATATAAATTCTATGTATTACATAACCGAATTCATCTCCCTTTCTTTTAAGTTCAAAACTTTTTTAAAGTTTACTTCTTTTTGGCAACTTTATATATATCATCAATTTACAATTTCATTTCTGTAGTTATTGGAGGGTACCCAGCATTCTGATTCCCCATAACACTGTAAAGACAAAGTAAAGACACTGTCTCAAATAGAAGGGATGTTGAGAGATGACAGCTTGCCTGTATAACATTATTGCTGATTCATAATAATATATGTTTTTCCCTCCGTGTCCCTTCTCGCCCCACACGTAATTCTAATCTCCTTCACATACCTCCTTACCGACTTTCCATCTCGCAAAGGTCTATTTTCTATAGAATACCCAAACTTTTTAACTCCCTTCTGTCTGTCAACCCGCCTCTTGAGCTATTTTCCCCCATAAATTCCCTTATTTCCTCAATTAAGTAATTTCTTGTTTTTGCCTCCCTTTGTTGTTGATTGTTTTTTTTTCTCTCTGTCAATTTTGTTGTTTTGTTTATGTTTATATATTTATTACGATTTTTGTTACGATTCAATGTAAGAGGTCTTATTGACTGTTTTTGAATCTAATAAAATAAATAAATAAATAAAAATATTTAGATGGACTGGAAAAATATCATCAATTTGATTACCACTTGATTTAAACATTCATCCAACCTAATCCAAAGGTTTACTGTCTAGAACTGCAATTGTGGTCTCACAGGAGCTTGGAAATTCCAGAAACATAATTTCTATAAATTTTTTTGAATAGTTGATTATATACATTTCCTGGGCTATTAAAACTAAACTATTAATTCCCAAAAAAATGATTACTAATTTCATTCCTGAAAAAGATCTGAAAGATAGGTGAATTCTAATAGCTAAAGCATAGTTTGCAAACAAGAATACAAGTGATACATTTAGCAATATTGCATAATTAAGGTAGCATAAAATGATGAACCAACTACTTGGAATGCATTATCTATAAGAAATGAGTGAAAAATTCTTAACCCAAGTAAAACAATAGTTTCAAAGAAATAATCTCACCTCAGAGATGTCAAAGACAAATTTACATAAATACAACATAAAAATTGAATGGCCTATTTCATAAGTGCTATATAGAATGTAATCATTGAATTCCATTCAGTTCAAAACTTGAGCATCATGAAATAATAACATCAAAATACTCTAAGGGTCTTCCAGAAAATTCTCTTTATGATTACAAAAATTATGATTTCCATGATTAAGCAAAAATTCATACTTTGAAATAACTCCTATTTATTTGCTTCATCAAATAAAATATCAAATGAATCCAAACGGTAAACAGGGAAGGGTTTAGTGCCCAAATCGATCTGCTAGAAGCAACACTCATCAAATAAAACCTTTCCAGATTCATGTTCCACTTACTGGCATATCAAAATGTAAGCCAAGAAGAGAAATAGCTTACAGATTTTCACATGAGAACGTTTTGCAACTGGGCTAAAAAAAGAAGTTTATATCCTATGTACCCCTATTTCTTCAGAAGCTCCAAAGGAATTGGGTCACTAAAGGCTATGGAGTGTGGAGGCTCTTTAGTGGTTGAAATGAATTTAAAATTTTGATACTTATGTTAAAAATAATACAATGATAATGTATTTATTTTGTGGGTTATAATTTACACTACACACAGCTATCAATTCATTAACTATGCAACAAAAATTGTCAGATATTAATGATGTGGAGAGTTTCTGTCATAATGCAACATCCTACTGAAAGATGAAAGTAAGACTATCAATTTTGTTTCCTAGAAAACTGATGCTTATTAATGACATTAAATTCCAGCTGAAAAAGATATATGGAAACTTAGAAAGGCCTGAAGAAGGAGTCTTAATTCATGGTTTGTACCTTGATGCAGCTGGATGGGATCTGAATGGTGGGCTGTTAACAGATCCCATACCAGGTATGTTCTCAACCTCAGCTTTAAATACTCCTCTCTACAGTACAAGTCCTTGATTTATACAATTCATTTAACTATCTTGATGGAAGAAAAGAAATTATGATTGATTATCTCAGTAATAAAAATGAGTAAAGATCACCTTCCCCTGATTTACAATGAAATAATTTTTAAACTCTACTGCTAATTACTTCATCGTTTTAATGCACTTCAAGATGAAGCAGACACAAGTATCTATTTCCTCAATCACAATAAATCAGCTAATATGCTCGTGTCTTTTGCCAGTTAAATCAGCTATTGAACTATCAATGTTGTTTCCTGTTAATGGTAAGAAAAGAAGAATTGAGTGTAATTGAAGATCGAGTGATATCCCTTTTCATACAAGCATTATACTAAAAATATCATGCCTATCCCCTTAATTTACTCTATAGAAAACAGAAGTTGCAAACAGCCTTCCAACCTTAAGCATAATATCTGGATAAAATAGAGCTCCTAATGATGTTAAGATAAATTAACTTTCTGCTTCTAGTAACAGAACCTTAGCTTATAACTGAGAAATTTATATTATTAAATGACAAATGGATGGACTTTTTTTAGGAGAAATGAATCAAGCTTTTCCAGCTATACACCTTCTTCCTAAAGAAATCAGCCTCATGGACGATAACTCAAGAAAATACATTTGTCCCTTGTATAAAACCCCACAACGAGCTGGTGTTTTATCCACTACAGGGCACAGCACTAACTTCATAATGGCTCTGCGTCTACCGACAAACAGGCCAGAAAGTTATTGGATATTGCAAGGGACTGCACTCATTACTCAAACTGCTTAACAGTATTTACTGCTTAACTAAATAGAGACTATCAATATTGATTAATTTTTTATGTAATGATCTAATAAGTCTATTATGAAATAATTTTATAAATAAAGTCACCGGCAGATTATTAGTTGGTCATTTAAATCTTTTCACCTTCTTCTCCTTCATGTGTTAATAAGTTTCACAAAATCAATATTACCATACTCAAGGCCACTTCAATGCATTTCAAGAACTACATTTGCTGTCAGCAAATGAAATATTTATTTACTAAACTCATACTTTAGTAACGTAATACGATACCAAAAGAATGAATCTTAAAATAATAACACATTCTCAGTCTAAAACACAAAGACTGGCTGATTACAACGTCGACATGATGTTGCGGAAGTCACCGAATATATTTGTATGTAAGTATTCAAAGAGTTTTTGATGAAAATAGAATTCATTGAGATTCGTCGTTATATTAACGACCTATAAGGAAAATGAGCACTAACAATAGAATTAGACTAGTTAGATAATTGAGTGTGTATTCTGTAACTACAAAACTGCGAGCATTCCTGGCAAAACAACAATTATTTTCTTATTCTTTTACTGCTTCATTGTACACTATAACGGTATAATACTTGAAATTGATTACGAGAATCATACTCACGTGGTGATATTGTCGTCCCAAGGATGAATGAACACGCAATCGATAGACCCGCTTCGGTGATTTATTTTACATCCAGCTTTGACAAAATTTTACGCAGAGATAATAAATTACAATTATATTCCAGAAAATTTCAATAATGAAAGATGGGAAGACTCAAATGCTTCTTTGTGCGTCAACTCATTTCAAACTAAAACATCAACGTCAGTCCGATTGTACTGAGAAAAAATTCTCAAAGCATGGCATACGTTAACTTAAATTTTATTAAATTTCAGTAATTATGAAGTAAAAGTAATGTAGAATGGCTTCTTCACCGATTTGCAATGGGAAGCTATCACATGGTCAGAACAAACCTACTGAAGTACGAAGTTTTCGTGGTCGACTGAAAATATGTAGATTTTGTCTTCCTTATGAAAATGTAATGATTATATTTAATATAGTACATTATTTTATATTCAGAAACCTAATATGGATGTGTCACATGGCATTGCCTTCAAACTGAGCTTATTCTAGCTAATGGTCCAGGCACGATGGTTTCATTAGAAGCCTTAATAAATTATTGAAATAATATTTACGGAATATTGAGGATCTCAATTAATTTCAGTTATAAGTAATTATAAATAGAAATCGGCCAAGGTTATACATTACTCGAGTACTTCCATGCCGATAAAAATTTAAAGAGGAACTTATTAAGTATAGTTTATTTTATTTTTAAAAATAAAATTTAATTTTTGGTATGCTTATAATGTCGCTAAGTTAACGTAATAATTTCGTACTATAGGAAATATCTCGATTTTTTCGAATCCAGCAGTCTAGAAATATCTGGAGAGTCATATTTGGATAGCCAATCAGAACGTCCGGAAAAACCGCTAGCTTGCCTGGGATTGGCTGAGAAGCTGTAGAAGCTTCTCGAACCTTTGAGTGACTCGTAGAAACGTGAAACAGCTATATAAGCTTTCCGCCACGACCGTTGGCTCAATCTAGTTGCACACGACAAGTGAGCAAGTTAGCAGCGAGAGTAAGCTAAGACGAAAAGTCTGACTGAAATTTGTGATATTTAATCTACAGTGCATTTATAAAGGTTAGTTTTCATAATCTGACGTTATGGTACTTAAAATGTGGTATTTTCTTGGTTATTTTCATTAATCTAATCAGGAAGTGATTCTTTGACCAACTAATCTTATTATTGATTTTCGTTTCAGATGGCAAAAGTACCTGCAGTCGGTATTGACTTGGGCACCACTTACTCGTGCGTGGGTGTATTCCAACACGGTAAAGTGGAAATCATCGCCAATGACCAAGGTAACAGGACCACTCCCAGTTATGTGGCGTTCACGGACACCGAACGGCTAATTGGAGATGCCGCGAAAAATCAAGTGGCCATGAATCCCAATAACACCGTGTTCGGTAAGCTTAATTTAATAAGTAATACTTTCCCTTTTTATTATTTGACGTATTTTCTTTAGTCTCTGAGCATTTTCTTTTTGAGAACGGACTTTTGTAGGATTCTAAAAAATTCCCGTAAAGTATTACGTAATACATTCGTAGATGAAATTATCAAACTAACTGATTCATACTTTTTTCCAGATGCCAAGCGGCTTATCGGTAGGAGATTTGAAGACGCCTCTGTGCAATCTGATATGAAGCATTGGCCATTCACGGTGGTGAGCGATGGAGGAAAACCAAAAATCCAGATCCAGTACAAGGGAGAGACTAAAACTTTCTTCCCTGAAGAAATTTCCTCCATGGTCCTTACCAAGATGAAGGAAACTGCCGAAGCTTATCTTGGAAAGACTGTATCCAATGCCGTAATCACTGTACCAGCTTACTTCAACGATTCTCAACGGCAAGCCACGAAGGACTCTGGAGCCATCGCCGGATTGAACGTCCTTCGGATCATCAATGAGCCGACAGCCGCTGCAATTGCTTATGGTCTCGACAAGAAGGTAAGAGGAGCTTATTCATATCGCATTATTTGCACTCGAATTGATATCAGGTCGTTCGTAAGTTGTAGTTATCTGATAATACTTAACTTCGACTTATCTTTCTCAGGGAACCGGAGAGCGAAACGTTTTGATCTTCGATCTGGGTGGTGGCACTTTTGATGTCTCCATTCTGACCATCGAAGATGGCATCTTTGAAGTCAAGTCCACCGCTGGAGACACCCACTTGGGAGGAGAGGACTTCGATAACAGGATGGTTAACCACTTCGTGCAAGAGTTCAAGAGGAAGTACAAAAAGGATCTCACTCCAAACAAGCGAGCTGTTAGAAGACTGAGAACTGCATGTGAGAGGGCAAAGCGTACCTTGTCCTCTTCCACCCAAGCCAGTATTGAGATCGATTCCTTGTTCGAAGGAATTGATTATTATACCTCCATCACCAGGGCCAGGTTTGAAGAACTGAACGCCGATCTGTTCCGCAGCACCTTGGAACCAGTTGAGAAATCTCTCCGAGATGCCAAGATGGACAAGTCTCAAATCCACGACATCGTTCTCGTCGGAGGTTCCACCCGTATTCCTAAGATCCAGAAGCTGTTGCAAGATTTCTTCAACGGCAAGGAACTTAACAAGTCCATCAACCCCGATGAAGCTGTGGCTTACGGAGCTGCTGTCCAGGCTGCTATTCTTCACGGCGATAAGTCTGAAGCTGTACAAGATCTTCTCCTCCTTGATGTCACTCCTCTTTCCCTTGGTATCGAGACGGCTGGTGGCGTCATGACTGCGCTCATCAAGCGAAACACCACCATTCCAACGAAGCAGACTCAGACCTTCACCACCTACTCCGACAACCAGCCAGGTGTGTTGATCCAAGTGTACGAAGGAGAGCGTACCATGACCAAAGATAACAACCTTTTGGGCAAGTTCGAGCTTACCGGCATTCCTCCGGCACCTCGAGGAGTTCCTCAAATCGAAGTTACCTTCGATATCGACGCCAACGGTATCTTGAATGTCACGGCTATTGATAAGTCTACCGGAAAGGAGAATAAGATAACCATCACCAACGACAAGGGTAGGCTTAGCAAGGAAGAGATTGAGAGGATGGTGAACGATGCCGAGAGATACAAGGCTGAGGATGAGAAGCAGCGGCAGCAGGTGCAGGCCAAGAACAGCTTGGAGTCTTATTGCTTCAACATGAAGAGCACGGCCGAGGATGAGAAGCTTAAGGACAAGATCTCAGACGCTGATAGGAAAACCATTCTCGACAAGTGCGACGAAATCATCAAATGGCTCGACTGCAACCAGCTTGCCGAGAAGGAAGAATACGAGCACAAGCAGAAGGAAGTGGAGCAGGTCTGCAACCCTATCATTACAAAGTTGTACCAAAGCGGAGCTGGTGGTCCAGGTATGCCTGGTGGCCCAGGCATGCCCCCAGGTGCTGGTGGAGCTGCTCCAGGAACTGGACCAACCATTGAGGAAGTTGATTAAATCAAACTTTAGTTCCTATCTTAATTAATGCATTTGTTCACTAATTTAATTCATTGCAGTTATTTTCATACTGGATTCACGTCACTTTTTATTTAATCATTTGAAGCAAAATTGTTATATTTTGATTAGTTGAAATTTTTTACAATAAAAGTCCATTAACATTATGTGGCATCTTTTTTTCATCCCTGATCATTCCTTTCTATTGAAGTGGAGCGTTCATGTGGTAATGTTAGAAGTAGTGCAAGGGAAATCTTTATGATAATTAATTTAGTGTAAATTGAGACTTATTTTGTAACATTGTCACACATTTGGGTAATGTTCATTTTGTAAAGTTAAACTGTCTTCTACCTTCTCTGATATTAAGGAAATTTCTTGTGTGGATTACATTTTGTACCAATTTGAATTTTCTGAGAAATATTTGATACTACAGAAAACTAGAAGTGCTAGTCTTGTGTGAACTGTAAACTTTGAGCAGGAGTATGTCAGTGGTTCATTAATTTTAGAGTAATTTCAGTTTAAATGGAGTAATAATATTGATCCCTTTGGGGCAAATGATCATGCATGGTTTAAGGATTGAGTACCTTTCAGAAATAGACTGAGCACCCTTTAAATTGTTTTTGGAATATGTAGTTTTCTTAGAGCAGTTCTAAATAAGTGTGGCATATCTAAATATGGTAGTTAATTCATTGCAATTAAAACTGCTATTTCTCTTTGTATGTTGGATTACTTCTTCATAGTGAATTTAACTCTGTGTTAGCAAAGAGAATGAAAGTGCATAAATAATCTGATGCAAGAGGTATATCCTTGTCATGCACTCGAAACTTGTAGTAAATTCTTCTAGTCCAAAAGGATTATATAATAAAAGTAGTCCTGTGTTAACATGAGAAAAAATGTCTAAAACCAAATATGAGCACTACAGGGTTAAAAGTTGAGCATAGGCATTAATAAAATGTAGTTGATATGTTAAAAGCATCACATCAGAGGAATCCTTCACTTCCAAAATAAGCAGTATCAAGTTCACATCCAATAATGGAAATGGACAGATTCATGCCCTTGACCTACTGAAGAGTAGGTTACAATTGCTGTGTACCATAAACTTCTCCATACAAGGCTAACTTCTCATAAAGGTGGAAGAGTTCTTCAGTCTTGTCCATAATAGGTACTGATTTCAATTTAAGGAAGTAATAGCTTCACCACAAATTTGAGGTCATGGGATTCCATTTGAAAAATAAGCTGATGGTGACAGATGAAAAAGATACATGGGAAGTGAGAGTATGCAGAAAGAAGACATCAATGCCAAAGGAGACTAGGCTTTCCAAAAAGAATATTTTTAAATGCATGCATTGAGACAGACTTTGCAAATACTAATGTAGTTACATGACTGAAATGAAAAAGTGATACTACCCATAAAAAGAACCTTTATTTTTAGTATGTATGATCAAGATTCCTCCTCAAGAGTGTATCAATCAATGAAAAAATTAAAGATAGTGAGTTCTCTTCAATCGTAATGTCTAACCACTCTGTAATTCCAAATGTATTTATCCGTGAAAAAGTTGAGATATTAGATGAAACAATGAAGAATTTCTAAATTAATGCATCTGCCAATCTTCCCAAAAATATTTTATGAATTCAGTTTATATTTGTAGATAAAAAAGTGGAACTTGTCAAACACCTAATGAAATTGTTCTGGTTACCTTACAGCTAAACTAAATTGCATGATAATGTCATGCTCTAATAATTAAGAAGATACATAGATTCAAATTGTTAAATACATCAAATATTTTGTTTATAATGCAAGAAAAAAGCAAATTATCAATACAAAAACATCCTCAAGAAAAGAAAAATCAGTCAACATCCTGAGATGAAATCTCTTAGGCTTAAGGCCTTCCAAATCCAAGGTGTAAATGTTACCAGTTTGGTATATTTAAATATTCATTTACATTTTTAAGCTAGTTAGTGGAAGTAATCAGGAGGGATAGGATAGATGATGAGATAAAGAGTTAATTTATTGTAGGAATGTGTTGTGAAGACACAAAGTTTGTCAAATTAATGCAGGGGTATGTTTAATGATAAAACTTCATACCTTTGAAACTGTACTGCCTATGCTCTATCATAAAATTTCAGTTTCAAAGAATTTAGGCAACAAACATTAGGAGTGATTCTTTTCGTAGCATGGGGACCCAAATCAGTCATCTCAAAAAAGCGAACATAATTGAGCAGGAAGTGGGGTAAAAATTTGGTAACACCATCTCAGTGGTACATCATGATTAATTACATCGGTTTAGTTTACTTTTTCATACTATTTCTTTAAATTCAGCGACATAAAACTGTTCCACAGAATTACTTCAACTGTAATTGAACCGCAAAAAGGATACTCAATCTTTTTATTAAAATCTCCCTAATTTCCTAGTATTTCACTACAGAAGCACATAATATTGCAGCACTACCAGCCAGTAACTCTCTTCCTGCACCAGAGATATCCTTAACTTTTATCAGCAACAGCTTACTTATCCGAAAAATATCAAATAAATTGATTAGGAACTCTATACTTCAATGTGAATGGGGGATTCAATTTAATTTCAACATCCAAAATATAGGGAATCCAAAGGAAAGTTGCTTGATCTCATATTGTCACTTTTTTTATCAAATGATGAGGGTTAAAAGCTTATCTCTTTGGCTTGAAATCTGTGATATAAAATACATATTAATGATAAAAAATCGTTAAAAAGATGCTCTTAATAACATAAGAATGAGTTCCAAGTTTGAGAGCTAGTGTTTCAGAAGATTCCACAGTGTACTGTTAATAAATCAGTTACATATCAGAATCGCATGCGTCTACGACTTTTAAGATGGAGAGAATGCAGATGGATCGACTATGAATCTTTCTGCAACCAAGGAAGTAACAGAGCAACAATAATCATACTTATGAAAATAGTAATAGAGTTAACTACATACAGTATCATATAAAATTGAACTTTGCATGATATCTCTGACAGGTAACTAATATACTAGTTTTGAGAGTAAAGACAATGTCATTCTTTAGATTTTTAATCTTACACAGAAAACAAGACTGAAGTACTGTTCTGCATATGGAATAATTTCCTGGAACATTACATACAAGAATGTGACAATCCCTTGTGCCGTCACACTGAATTTTTATACAAACCTCCTGTACCTATTACGGTTCCTATTCTGTTGTGACATTGTGTATACTTCCAAGTTTAAATGTCTGTGTATGACACTTTTCCCATTTTTACTCAAATTTAAATCGTTGCAAGTTTTTGTTTTAATACCATATTTTGTTTGTTTCATTGTTTTTGTTGATGAATAAATACAGTAGCTCCAGTCCCATCGTCCAATTTGATGTTAATTTAAGGACCGGAAAAGACAGAAATTGCATTACTCCTAGCAGTTCTGACCTAATTCAGCATGAAAGCATTTAAAACTCTTGATAAATAGTAACATTGTTTTGTAATTCATTCTTACACTTCACATATACAACAATCTCAACATTTTAAAAGTTAAAGTAATCGAATAAATAACAATCATCACCGGGTACACCTTTTAGTTCTAATATATCAAATCTGAAATTTCGAACGCACATTCATTTAATGATGAGCGCGCAAATGGTAGTTACTTGAACGCCTCCAACGTTTCGTTCGTTTCTGTAGGTTCTGTAGATAGTTGAGAAGCGATTATTTTTGACAAATGTTTCACGATTGAATACATTGAATATATATTATGTATGTACCTTTTATATTTAAGGTACTTAACTACTACATCACCAATGGATTATAGATAACACGCTGCAGATTACTCATTCGCGATCGAAATATACAATAATATTTATATCTTCGTAAGTAATTGTTTGCAATAACAATTTTATCTGATAAACACCCCTTGTCTCTGCCGAAATATCCCATGCTTAATTTTACTAGCGAAAATTACTATTTAGAAGTTGATTTGGAAGCTTTATAATGCACGTCATTACTAATTTTTTGAGAGTATGCTATATTTATGCCTTGTACTCTTTAACTCTTCTTAAAGAAGATAATGGATTGAAAGAAAACATTTAAAATTCGGTATAGTTTAATTATTTCAATAATCGTGCTTTTGTACATAAACATGACCCTCCGATCACGGTTGTTGGTGGATGTTGAGACATATAGGTCCTATTTTAATTTATGTAAACACCATTCTAAGATCAACATCTCAAGCTTTAATGTAAGCCAATAATAAAAATATATTCATGATGGTAAAACTAGCATGACTTTCTATTGAAGGCTTATTTTCATTTAGTGGTTTCATCGTTTTCTCAAAGGGTCATTGTATTATTTTCTTCAAATCACTCTCTTCTTCAATTTTAGGGTAGATAATTTATAATCGTTAATACCGTCATCTGTTCTATGTTTTTTATGGTGAATTAGATCTATACTCTTTGTAATACCTACTCAATATCTATGCTCAAACTTTTAGTTCAATTTAAAAGGTTTGCTTTTATTTGTCTTTCAGAATTTCCTAAGATGCCGCAACGAAAGTCTGTGAGGAATTTGAAGAAAATATGCTCACTGAGTATAGCAAAAAATATGGATAAAATTTGGTGCAAGGATTACCTTGAAAACTTTGCTGGTCAAGGACAGTTTTTATATGTAAATGGTCCTTTTGATTGCTTGCGTAAGTTTCAAATTACTTTATCACAAGTATGAATAACACCATCAGGAATATTTCATTCATCTCTGCTTTTGTCTGTAGTTCATGATTTAGCATTTTAGAGACATCATTCCTGAACATCAGCGTTCATACTTCAGGGCAGAAATTATTAATGGCATTGAATTAAAGTTGAGTAATTTATTTCTAAATTGAAACCTTAACAAATAGTATGTTTTTCAATTTGAAAAGGTTTGTTTCTGTGGGTTAGAGGAAATTATTCAAAATTTATTGCCTGAAGTTCCGTATTCTTGCCGATTTTTTTTCCGTACAAGTAATTGTGAATAGAAGCTCTTGGGTAGAAGCTAATCATTGCCATATTTTACTATTGATATTAGTGCTTACTTTACTGACTTTTCTCTACTGACAGCTGGTCCTTTAGTGAACGATATAATACAAACGTTAAGGGAGGAACACTTGTTGAGGCGTCACCATTTACAATTGTTAATAACGTCAAATCTCAATAGATTGGATTTATCCAAGGAAAGCATTAATCTGTCCCCAGTGCTAAACTTTATATCTTTCCGCTGCAAGGTAAGTTCTAAAATACATTGCAAAAGCTCTATTCTCAATTTTGAGTTGTCATTTGTTATATCGGCTTTCTCATTCTTTTCTTCCTTGTTGTCAAAGTTTCTTCTTCTCATGTTTTACTATGTACTCAATTAAAAAGTTATAATGGGCTTAAATTTGTCAGCTTGGTGGCAGAGCTTGTTGATGAAATCCCTATTCGGAAGCACTCATAGTAAAGTTGGGTTATGAAATTGTCATATATTTTGGCATTTTTGCAACTTCTTAGAAGGTTCCACCATAATTTGTGCACTAAAGGAACCTTTTTTAACTTTTAACATAGAAAAATATTGAGAAGACTTTTTCTCACTCTTGATTGTTAATCGTAGGGTTAATCCCAATTTTTTCAAATGATGCTGACAATTTCTTTAATATATTTTACCTATAGAGTATGTTTCATGTACTTCCACCATTGATTATGATGAAATGTAAAAAAAACTTTTTTGCAGCATCTTTTAAAGGAGTTGAGCTTGGCTTACTGCACTAAGGTTCCATTAGGGAACCTCAAGGATGCTCTCGTTTGTTTGGAAAATTTGGAAATTTTGGATTTAAGTTGGACGTGTGTCAATGATGATGTTTTGGGAGCATTAGGAGCAAATTGCCCAAAGTTGAGGTAAATTGGAGAACATTTTCAAGTTACTAGTCGGTGATTGTTAGGCTGACCTGATAAGCAATCAACTTTTTCTTACAGGGATCTAAATCTTACAGCTTTAGCTCAGGTGACGGACAAAGGAATCAAATATCTTTGTGTTGATGATTTTCAAAAAGATTCTTCTGCATCCAATGGAGTATTTGGAAAATGTAAACTTCTTTCCAGGCTGCTAATCCAGGACACAAAGGTTTGTTATTAATTGAACTCATTATATTTTTACCTTCTTTACATGCTTGTATTGTATGGTTGGTGATGTAAGAAAAGAGAAGGTTGGAACACGGCTGTATTAATTACCGATTTCTTAATCCGGAGCTTCCCGTTTGTCTCTGAGCGCAAGTTCCGCTTGCCGAAAGATGGCTTACGGAGTGTTCTTAAACCTCTAATGGTTGGTGATTCCAAAATGTTAGTCATTAATTCAGGAATTTCTTACATTTATTAGAATAAATTCAATTCTATGAACAAGGGTTGTTAAACTAATAATTTTGGAGGTGCATCTTTGCCTGGCAAACATTCAGGGCATCAAACAGCAAATATTGAAAATTTTTGCCATTTGAATTCATGCATAGCTTTCACATTTTGTAATCTTATGCATTTTTAGCTTCCACTTGCAACATTGATAGATCCAGGGTGGAGAAAAGGGGGAATCGCTTCTCTTTGATGACTCTAGTACTAGCAATTTGCCTAGGATCTGAAGTGGAGCTTGAATTAAAATAGAGTTGTAAAGTATTTCCATGATCACTATACATCCACATCATTTATCACGACAAAATGGCATTTCAAAAGTTAATTATTAGATGGGTTAATGAGGAAATTGTCTAAAATTGGCTCCCGGAAAATTTCTAGATCCAGCTGTCTTGCTTTAAATGGATGAATGAATCTTGGTGTCTATAGTCCCTAAATCTCATTTCTCTTGTTTTTGCTGTTTGTGAGTAATTGATAAAAATGGTGTGCAAATCTCCAGTCAACAGTGGCCAATTTGCATCAACACATTACTTCAGGTTATATATTCCTTTCTCCTTATGAATACAAGTAGAATCTTGCATGAATTAAATTGTTGTCATTTCAAAAATTTGTTATGATAATGTCCCAAACTCCAAAACTATTTGCTTAATGTTCTCTATTTACTGGAATTTATTTACTCAGGTCACGAACCTATGGGTGATTATATAATCAAAATTTTGGAATCACAATTAATAACTGTATGATAAATTTATGTTATTGTGGATTTCCCTGAAAAAATGAACCATCTATTTTGTATTATTGACTCATTGCCTGAAAGTCAGTCTTTAAAAATTGTACCCGGTCAAAGTTATAGGATTTCTATTGGTATAAAAGACTGATTACCAAAAAATATAATGAATGAAAAAATGTAAATATCTGCCACCTTTGGGCATGGTGGCAGAGTGGTTAGTGTGTTAGCATGCTAGTGTTTCACCCCAAAGGTTCCAGGTACGAATCATGGCTAGTCAGATTTTTCCAGTTAGGGGATGGCCCTGATGTCTTTGTCCTTTGTCATTGTTAATAGTACTAATTAAAATAGATGTAATTGGGAATAGTTTCCTGTTACCATTATAGAAGTTTTTATTATTATTACTACTATTATGTATCTATCAACGTTGTAGGACTGTAGATATCTTTTGGTTTTAAAAATTATGAAATGGAGAAAAGAATTAAAGAGAAAAGGTCTGTTGAAGCAAGGACTCAAAACTGGATCCCAGATTTCAAAACCATAATGAAATATTTCACATGATAAGTGGCTGTTTCATTACTTTAGAGAAAAGGTGTATTATTCTGTAAATGACTATCTATGCCATGTAGATTAATTATAACTTTCCATTTACTATCTGTTTTGTTTTTTTTTTATGGCTCTTATACATTGTATGATTTCATCTCTTTGGATAGTTAAATTACTATTATTACTTCATCTTTCCCTATGATTCTTGAAACTTAATATGAAAGAGAAATACTTCCTCCAGCTGATATTTATTCAAAAATTTAATTACCAGGTATCTAGCTAGAATTATTCTTGTGAATTAACCTAGAAAGATTTATTTTTGCTTCAGCTGGGTTATGATGGATAATCTTGTAATAAATAATAAATAGCATCCATTATTATTATTATTGTGTAACTTACTCTTAACCCTCTTAGTGCTATCCTTATTCCTGGGGCACTGGCGAGAAATGCGGCAGGTTTTTTTAATAAAATGTAGCAACTAGGGGAAAAAAAACAATATAAAGCTATTTGTTTACACATCTATATGCGTTTTCTTTTAAATTCATAAGCTTAAATTGGTTAATAATAATAAAAATATTTTTACGTTTTCTGAAATACAAATGTTTTTATTTAAATGTCATAAAGTTGAACACATTTTTTTCTAGAGCCGATATATCGGCCCACCGCACTAAAAGGGTTAAGTATGATAAATCTTAATTGAATACAGAAACTTTTAATTTAGCATTTACTTCTAGAAAATTTCTGCCATTTTTGTTGTACTCCAATAGTTTCCACTTGGTTTATGTAACCCACAATTTTTGTTCTGCTTCTTCCTAAGCATCAGATTTTGATGTCTTTCCATTGGACCTCCATTTTGTCATGCTACTCAAAACAGTGTCGTTTTAAAAAATAACTGGTTAGTTCTCCATCCCAAGCATTTTTATGTTAAGAACTGTTATTTATGCTTTGTTTTGTATACTAGTTAGGGCATTAAAATGTGTGCTCCTCAGTTGTTGTTGGAATATTCTGCCTTAATGATAATTTTTTTGTAAATTAATTCTTTCGTGTAGAATTTCGATAAATAATTTTTATATTGCCCTTATTATCTTCTCATTTGCTTAAGGTTATATTAGTCAAGCAATAAGAATGCTTTATTTAAACAGGTGGGTTTGTTAGGAGTAGAAGCTGCAATACGCAATCTTCCAAATCTTACCCTGCTGAACCATCCTGAAGTTGTGACCGTCTTAGAACGTATGCATCAGAAGGAATGGGATGCCGGTTTAGCTGTGCCAAAGTATTCTCTTCGGTCACTTTTCGCTGACAACCGCATGGGGTCATCTAGTTTCAGCACTTCCTTCCATCATTCATTGAGCTTAGCCATTGAACTATGCCCCAATGCTAAGGATGTGCACATACTTGGTTACAGGTAACTTATCTCTTTATCATCTGCACCTACATGTGTACCCTGCAAGCCACCATTCAGCATTTGGAAGGGGTTGTTATTATGTGTAATCTTGTAGAGTCTTACATGTAAATAAAATAACCCAGTGGTCAAGATGTAGAGTTGATTACACATGGAAATGGTATGGAAGTAATCTTTTATTTCTGCATGAACATCTTGAAATGAAATAAAAATTCAGAAGGTAAAGAGCCCTTTTAAAATGAATATTTCAGCATAACACATGGTTAATTGTGCAGTAGATCACAAGTAGAATATATAATAATTATCTTATATAAAATTCTAGGTATTGAATATTGCAATCTAAAGCATGATTGTCATAATATCATATATCTTGACTTATATGAAAGTATATGAACTGAAAGCTTAAAAATACAAATTCATATCTTTTTTAGCTCTTATAAGGTGGGAGCAGGAGTCCTAAAAAATTCCATCTGTTAAAATTGAGATCAGTCCTATGAAATGAAGTAAATTAAAAGACTTACAGGAAGTAAAACTTCCTTTGTTGCTTGCTGAAGAAGGGCTAGAATTCCCCCTAAGTTTACAGTAGTACTGTAAGTATGGTAAGCTCAGCTATGCTGACTGCTCATTCAAGCATGTCTTTTCAGAGTAGTTCTATGTGTCAGTTTTCTACCACTCCCCATTATTACTTTTACATAGATGTTATCCTCTGTTAATTACCTACATCCCTCTATGGCTAATTCTCTTTGGAACTCCAACTGTAGTTGGCCACATGCTGAATTGTGGCTTACAGGGTATTTATTAGTTTTAGATTTCTAACATCTTGTACCACTTAATTACGATATGTTAATTTGGCCAAAATGTCACCTAGATCTTGGCAAACCTTACACACTCCATCCTAATTCATCCTTTCTATTATTTCATCCTTGCATTTTCCAACACAGTGATACCTTGGAATTTGAAATTCATACATCTTGTACGGTTCTGGGGCAGTTGGTCAAAGAACAACTGGTTGATGGGACAACCCGTCGCTGAGACATTTGGTCGAAGGACAATTCGTTGCTGAGACAACTCGTCGCTAGACATTTCGTCGCTGAGACATTTGGTGGAAGGACAATTCGTTGCTGAGACAACTCGTCGCTAGACATTTCGTCGCTGAGACATTTGGTGGAAGGACAAATCGTCCCTGAGACAACTCGTCGACGGAAGGAAATGTTGTTATTTATGATAAAGTTTTCAGTGCATTAGTATCGTTATGGTGTAATATTCATTGTAATAACTCGGAGTATTGGTACGTGCAGTTGGGTTGGGTCACCAAATATAATTTATTACACCATTATATTTAATAACTAATCGATATCCTTAAAATCTGCAGGTAATATGATATTAATTACGATAAATAATATTCAATAATAATTACGATAATCGCAAAAACTGCACGTTTAAAACTTTATCATAAATAACAACATTCCCTTCCGTCGACGAGTTGTCTCAGCGACGATTTGTCCTTCTACCAAATGTCTCTGCGGCGAAATGTCTAGCGACGAGTTGTCTCAGCGACGAATTGTCTTTCGACCAAATGTCTCAGCGATGAATTGTCCTTCCACCAAATGTCTCAGCGACGGGTTGTCCCATCAACCAGTTGTCCTTCGACCAAGTGACACCGAACCATCTTGTACCCATCAAGTTGCAAGACAGTTTTCCCCCTTTAAATAGATAGAAACTACCTATATTATTAGTTGGTATTTCTTACTTCTTCATTCAGTTAATATTTATATTCCCCTTTGAATACCTCTTACAGTGTGATCAGTTCCAGTGTAATTATTATTGATGGTGATATTCCACGTATAGGATATATCAGTAGTCGTCTCTTAAATGTTTATTTATGATGCACCCTTGTTTGTTCTTGCCATTTTCAGGGGATCATGCATGTATAAAAGTATTAACTTCTAGTTAAACACAACTGAACCCACTGATAGTATATAATGGTGTTTGTTAGTACTATTTAGAATATCTCAGTGGAACATATTGTTGTATTGAAATAATCCCACCTTTTCCATCACCTTGAAGGTTGATTTCAATCATAACTCTAATCTCTTCCCTTCAGTTCTTGTTCAAAATTCTTCATTAAAGAATACATTGCTTAAATGTATCTATGTCCATGTATCTTTTGCTGTTACAGAGAATTGATTTATCATTTGGTATCTCTTATATGTATAAACATTTACCTTTTCTTAATATCTTTCTATGTATGCAGGTACAGTGAATGTCCAGAGGCTCTTCTTTCTCTCTGTAAACTCAGAAGACTGGAAGTTTTCAATGTATTGGTTGACTCTCAGAATGAAGAATGGAGTGGAAGAACTTTACCCAGCCGACAGAAGGACTTGTTCGCTAATGGTATTCTTCCTGTCCTTCAGACTTGTGGCCAGTTTATCACCACTCTCTCTCTCGCTGAATGCCCTCCCTATGTGGACATTGGTGTGATTGGAATGTGCTGTCCCTCTCTTTCTGATCTCAACTTAGCTTTTAACAAAGGCTACTCCAAAAGAATTAGTGAAGAAAATTCTCATCCATCTTCAAGAAGGAAACTCTTTCAATGTTTGAAGAAGCTGATACTGGTGTGCATATGCCGTTATGTTTTAATGTTCAAGGAGCTAAGGTAAGTTATACACAAAGTTAAAGTATGTTCATATTTTTATTCCTAAGATATTCTTAGGTTTTTATCTTAAATGCAGTAGAATAGATAAGCATTTTTTGCATCAGAAATTTTCCCCTCCTTGAAGACTTTAAAGTGCTAATATTCATGAGTTTTCCAGTTTACTTCCAACTACCATATTTAATGTCTCTTTAAAATCAGTTTTGATGTTTCTCTGTAAGCCTTCACCCGAAGAGTTTATTTCCCACAACTTAAATATTTCATATATATATATAATAATTAATTAACTTTTTATTATTTTTGTATATAGTTTTTTATTGTATATTTTATTTGAGTTGTAAGTTGTTCTTTTGTATTTCTGGGTTTTATACAAATACAATAAGAGATGTTGGCGAGGTTGGCAGAACCTCGCCAAAAGGGCTAAATAAATTAATATTTAGGTTTCCCTTCTATGAAATTCAAAAGGAAAATGCTAAGATTACGTATTTTTGTGATATCTTTTTTGTTCAATAAGTTAAATAAGAAATATTAGGAAAATTTGACTCTCAAAGTGCATTTCCTTTAGAGATGATCAGATTAGTATTTAATTTGCATCAATTGGCATCGAATATGTTCTTGGTGAAGTAGATGATTTTGTGTTTTTGATGTGTATGAATAGAATAATCTGAAAAAAAATTGATCTGGAAGGTTTTGAAGATTTAATAGATTTGAATCAGGAGGGCCTGCATATCAGCTCCTGCACTTGGCCGGAGTCGAAATTGTTTGAAGTTTTAATTCTATCTTTAAAAATTGGAGTCATCTCGTGCTTTTACTAAACTTAAAAAACTTGCTCATCAATATCCTTCCATGATATACAAAATTATATATTTTAAATTAAATTAAATATTTGTGATTACAATCAGCCCTCAGTATGTTAAGATCAAATCACTATCAATTGTATATCCCAGTGTTTGAAGGGTTGATTGCAATGCAGTTGGCCAGTCCTCTTGATTTCATGTCATGGTCAGTGTTAGTAGCTGAACAGATCTATGATGAAGATAAGCCTATTTCATTGATTCAGGAATTATTTGAAGTATAATAAGAGGGTTTGAATTCCATATCCACAATTCAGTTATTAGTTAGCATCGTTCCTAATACATTCTCCTGTATATTTATAAAATATTTTTCAAAATACCTGGGAATTTGAATCATTTGCTTAGATATTAAATAAAAGAACACCAAAAAATCAAAAGGAAAACAAACTAAAGCAAAAAACTTACTATTTTAAGTAGTGAAGCATATCAGTGAATTATATTCATTCTCAAATTTAAGGTACTTTTTGGTTCTTTTGCTTTTGTTATCCTGTATCTTCCCTTTTTTTTTTGAAGTTGTCACTATGACTCTGAATATTTGTATTAACCCTTTAGCTGCGGGAGCCTCAGTTTTTTCTACAACTATGTGTGGAAGAAAAGTAACAGGGGTGCTGGAGGCGCAGGCAATTCCTAGATGGTAGTTATATCAGGGTTGACCTTTTTCCTATGGATGCGATCAGTGGTGGTTGTTTAGAAATTATGGTTGGTATCATATTTAATAAGAAAATTTTTTTATTAAAGCAGTCCGAATTGACATTCCTTGCACTTTGCTGATCAATTTGATACCAAACACTTGATATCTTGATTTATGTCAATTATTACTAATTTCATAAATCAGCTGTTCAGAAATCGAAGAAATTTTTTTTTCAAAAGGGATAGGGTTTGAGTCAACAATATGAACTGAAGAAATAATTTTAAACATTTTATTGTAATTGTCTAAAACTCTTTAAGGTAGTGAAAATCCTTTTTAAAAATTTCTAAACATAGTGCTGTGCTCATTATCACTTAACTTACTGTATGTATCAGAGATCTCACTATCGAAATGAAACAACATTTCCAGAAGAACATCCTCTGTGGATATTTTCTTCTTCTTAGATTGAGGAATCTAGCTTCCTCTATCCATAGTATCTCGATTTATATAAATGATGCTTATTTAAACGATGATTATCGCAAAGAAAATAACCATGTAGAACCACATTTACTCTATGTGTAGAACGTACTCAAATGAAGCCAAAATTCGGGAGTAGAGTGAAGAAAAACATAAGAGAGGGTATGCATTACCAAATTTGGGTTTCCCCCGAGGTGCGAAAACCTTTGGATTTTCCCATTCTAGAACAATAGAGAAGAGTGAGCCTTAGGGCATCTCATTGAGAGGCAGGGCCATAAATTGAGAAAGGGCAAGAATGGGGAAGAAAGAGAAGGTCAAAAGTAGAAATATGCTTTTCCCACAATTCTCTTAGGAGAACGTACAAGTACGTTTCCAGGAGCTAAAGGGTTAAAGCTACAAAACTCAATTTTTTTTAATTCAGGGGTTCTTTTTAAGGATATTAATTGTTATTATATTAAGTTTTTTAATTGATAATGTTTTAGACAAAACAACAACAAAATTGTAATCAGAAAAAGTCATGGAATAATTGTGTAGGTATTCCTTTTACTTTTCCTGTATGAATCCAAGGGTCACTAACTTATTAATAACTCCTTACATAGTACTCCTGACGATATATTTATGAAATATTTATCATGTATGGCATGTCTAAATGTAAAGTTAAGTTCTCCATAGCATAAAATATTCTCAATGCAAAAGATGTACCCTTCTATATAAATAATCGTATCTGTCTCAATCTTTGGATATTTATTTTAAGGTCTTCTTACTAACATAGAGTAAACTTCTTGTAATCCTGTAAAAAGGTTTTGTTTTTATTCATAATTGGGCCATCTCCACTATTTAATCATACATTCATGTCATCCCTGATGACCTTGATCTACAAGAATAAGCAAATTTAGAACTTTGGCCAAAACAGAGTGGAAAGCAGGAGAGTAGCTTCAAATATGACTGAAATAACTGGAGGAGGAATTTGCACTACATTCACTTTCTTAATTTTTCTATCAGGAGAAAAAATGATGAAGATGGGGATGATGAGCCAAAGACAGATCTTCCTGACCTACATTTGAAAGACCTACTTTCCTCTCCAGTCCTGGAAACTATTTTTATCCGTGAATCAACCACCCTTTCTGACTCTATCTTGAGTCAGGTTTTGGTCGAAGGCCAAAAATTTGTGAATCTTAGGGAACTGGAGTTGGAAAATTGTCACAATGTGACCACCCATTTTATTCACTCTATGTTACACCTCTCTGGTCCTTTGAAATTCATAAAGATTTGGTCATGCAAGCAAATAACTCGATCTGATTTGAATGCATTCAAATCGTTGATTAAGAAACATAAGTGGGACTTGTCTATTGATTGGATGTAATGGAACATGGCAGTGACTTCTGTGTTTGGAAATTGTGTAAGTTAGTCACCATTCATGTGTCTTCAGTCTTTCATTAGTGTATTATAATTGTAACATAGATTTTTAGGCAAGAACTGTATAATTTTCCTGTTGTATACTATTCTTCTAAGCAATGAAATTGAATTTAGGCTTTGATATACCACCTGAAAGAAATTGCCTCATTACCATGTAAATAGTTCCTCTGTGTAAATACTGAGAATTTAAAGAAAAGAAGAGGAATTTAAGTCAGTTTTGTCCTAATTAAAATGTAAACACCTTATTTTCCTACACTAAGTTAACTTGGCATGGCATACTAAAAATGTCAGTTTTGATGGATTATTTCATAGTTTACTATTTCTATAGATCTATTTTTTGACGATTCTTGCAACAAAATGAAGAATTATATTAATTTTCTAAAACTTTTCATTCTTTCTACATTCCATTGATATGATGAATTAATGTGTGTGTAAGAAGTACACTCAGCATGTATCATCAATTATGTATACATAAAAAGTTGGGTGTAAAAAGTTATTACCTCACAGGAATATAAATACAGATATATTTATCACATCACAATAACCATAATAAAAATGTACATTCATACTTTTACACAAGTATAACAATTGTATAATGATAACAAAATTGCAATGATACTTAATTGAGCTTTGGGGTACAGCTATTTAGGAAGTGCCTATCTGCCACCAGCATTTGAATGTAAAACTAATTTTGGGTCATTTGCAGCATCTTTTTTTATAATTCGAAGATTCACTCACAAGAAGCTGGTCTAAAAGTTTATACACTATTTTAAGGCAAGGATTTGATGATTGTGGTTTAAATGAGAATTTTTATGAATAAAAACAATGTTGTTTTTTGGTGTTATTTATAACAAACAGGGCATTTCTACACTAGTTATTTTGAACCCTTCAAAATTTTTCTATATTTTTATACTATGTATAGGTAATATGTACAGTATTAATGAATATTTTTGTATGGCAGTAGTGAAAATAAGTTGGCGGATGAAGATAATAATAGAAATTACAGTTCATATTTATGAATTACATTGTGAAAAATAATTGAAGCTCAAACAATCCATTTTAAGGAAAATATCAGCTTTAATGCTCATAAAAATTGGAAAGTTGGTAACTCTCTGTTCATTTAGGTTTTTTATGCTCCATCAAATTAAACTTCTTCAAATTTTATTGCTAAGGCTTTATAGAAATAGCTGTCTTATTATACTCATAACCTTTGTCTCATCTGGAAGATCTTTCTTTAAACTTTGCTAAGTTATTTTAAAATAAATTGAAGCCAATTGTTTCTATTACTCAATTTGAGTCATTGATCTTTTTCTCAGCTTGCAGATCCTACCCATTTTCTCCACTCCACTTATGCTCATATTCATTGTTGAAGTTTGTGTGGAAATCCTATCATATCCTTTCTGTTGTGGAAATCCTATCAAAGAGTTATGTTTATTAATATCTTAATACCTTGTGTTTATATAAATACCAGTTTTTTTTATCAAATTTAGGCACTTTTGGCTGAACAACTGATTATTGAAGTTAATTTCTACCAAATATTTTACTAAACACTGGTTCAACTTTTTATCATCAGCAATTCATGCAAATTAACAATTTTACTTAGAGAGTATGTGCAAAGGAGGGGTAATAATGTAGAGACATAACAGATTATTATTTAGAACAGCCTTATATTTTATAAAAATGTCTATAATTATTTCCCTCTCCCAATTTCATTAGTTAGTGTCCCATTCCCCCTCCACCTTTCTGTCATCTGTGTGTATTTCTGGGATTTCCTCATTCTAAATTTGATCATCAGTTAAAACTGGTTATGGTTTTAATAAAATATTTTGTGGGATTCTTAAAGTTTGCAACTCCCATTTCATTATGTGTAATTGTATATTTTTGGTACATTCACTTCTCTAAATTATTGCTCAAGTTTTCAGAAGTCCTATATTGTTAACATTTGTTAATTAAAAATTTACCATAAATCTGTGTAGTACTTGCTCTAAAAGATTCTCATTTTGCCAAAAATGATCCTCATCACACAACCTCGTGTGTTCTTTTCCCTAATCTCCAAAGATTTCTCTCAAAGATAGTTCCATGATTTGTGTTAATGATGAGAGAAATAAAGAAAGTTGTTGATACATATTTGAAAATTTCTCTGTAGAAAAAACTCAATACTTAGTTGGCTTTGGTAATTTTGTTTATTGTTCTGGAAGCATTGTTGTGGTGCAAATTATGTTCGGAGATTCAGTTGGTCTGTTGTTTAATTGAATGCTATAAAGAATAAATGATCTTATGTCTCTTATTATAATCTTGCCTGTTTATTATATCATATTAGTACTATTTTGGATGATAACTTTTTATTTCGCTGACTGTGATTTTGTATGTAATTCATTTCAATTACTTACTCCTTGTAAGTACTCTATGGCTCAACCTCATTTCTTCCATAATTAATTATGCTGCCTCTCATATAATCCATTGAAAAAGAACTCTTTAATGACATGTGCATGTATTACAGATTGCTTAATTTATTTGTGGCTGCTTAAATGTATGTATACACTCTTTGTATTCACAAGTATTATGAAAATGAGTGTAACTAAGTGCTGCAGTAAATGATATTTCATGTGATGGTTTACAATATATGGTTATTCAATACAACCTTCCAGTTGCTTAATAATAACATGTAGCTGAAATTGTTGGTCTGCTGTAATATTTTGGTGTACCTTCAGAAATATGGACACTGATTGCTAATATAGCTGAATATTATTCACTTTTATGAGTTTTAGTTTATAACATTTAAATGGAGTAATCACTCAGTTTATTGTCATTGTATACTGCTTTTACCAATGTATAATTAAATAATTATTTAATTTGATTGTAATTCATTTAATATTTATAGAGACAACGCTGGAATTTATCACATTATAAGTAAAAAATTATCTACTAATATTTGTAAGAGTATTTATTTTCCATAGTTCTGTATTCCATTTCTGGATATTATCTTAAGAATGAGCTATTCAGACATACTGGGATTTGTCTAAGTGATTTAGTATCCAATATGTACCATATGATTGTTTTTTTCTGATGCGCTTCTAATTCTTAATTTATTCAGATATGAACCAAGTTTTTCTCACTAGTTTTGTTAATCACCTGATATATCTCTTATGTTTCGATTCAGTGGCAGATTTCAACATTTTTAAGGACCAGTTCTTAATCTTTTGACTCCTACTGAGCATGCAGTCATGCTCTACCAAAATATGTAATTCTCATATTTACGTAAATTCTATACATAGTTAGGATGATGCACTGTGCTGCCAGGTACAATATGTATTCATGTTCATTTTATTTATGTCATTTTTACCTGTTATTTGTCTTAATAGTTTTCAAAATTTATTCAGTTTCCTCGAATCCATGACTATTTTCAGCACTACCGCATCATGCTCACATCAAAGAATTTGACTGCAAGTTCCTAGCTTTAGCATAAGAAGTATCATAGAGTAATCTTATGGAGGGTAACTAAGTACTGCTCTACTTACTCTATGGGAGAATTTGATGTAGCTTTTTTTCATGTCTTATCTGTGGTAGATGGCATTGACATTCCCCTTTGCTTCTCCCTTCTCACTCACAGATACTTTACTCAGAGCACCCAGGGTTAAGATTCCCAAGAGGGTCCCTTCTTATCTTCTCCAAGATTACTCTATGGTAGTATGTGCCAAAAGAGAATTCTTAGGATCCTCAATTTCAATGAGAGAATTTTATGGTAAAAGTAATTTTAATTTAACATCGTTTCTAGTTATTTGATTTTAAAAGGGTTTTTTGTCACCTTTGGTTTGATTGTCAACACTCCTTTGTCTTAAAAAGAGTATATTTTCTAAAACTTTTCATTCTTTCTACATTCCATTGATATGATGAATTAATGTGTGTGTAAGAAGTACACTCAGCATGTATCATCAATTATGTATACATAAAAAGTTGGGTGTAAAAAGTTATTACCTCACAGGAATATAAATACAGATATATTTATCACATCACAATAACCATAATAAAAATGTACATTCATACTTTTACACAAGTATAACAATTGTATAATGATAACAAAATTGCAATGATACTTAATTGAGCTTTGGGGTACAGCTATTTAGGAAGTGCCTATCTGCCACCAGCATTTGAATGTAAAACTAATTTTGGGTCATTTGCAGCATCTTTTTTTATAATTCGAAGATTCACTCACAAGAAGCTGGTCTAAAAGTTTATACACTATTTTAAGGCAAGGATTTGATGATTGTGGTTTAAATGAGAATTTTTATGAATAAAAACAATGTTGTTTTTTGGTGTTATTTATAACAAACAGGGCATTTCTACACTAGTTATTTTGAACCCTTCAAAATTTTTCTATATTTTTATACTATGTATAGGTAATATGTACAGTATTAATGAATATTTTTGTATGGCAGTAGTGAAAATAAGTTGGCGGATGAAGATAATAATAGAAATTACAGTTCATATTTATGAATTACATTGTGAAAAATAATTGAAGCTCAAACAATCCATTTTAAGGAAAATATCAGCTTTAATGCTCATAAAAATTGGAAAGTTGGTAACTCTCTGTTCATTTAGGTTTTTTATGCTCCATCAAATTAAACTTCTTCAAATTTTATTGCTAAGGCTTTATAGAAATAGCTGTCTTATTATACTCATAACCTTTGTCTCATCTGGAAGATCTTTCTTTAAACTTTGCTAAGTTATTTTAAAATAAATTGAAGCCAATTGTTTCTATTACTCAATTTGAGTCATTGATCTTTTTCTCAGCTTGCAGATCCTACCCATTTTCTCCACTCCACTTATGCTCATATTCATTGTTGAAGTTTGTGTGGAAATCCTATCATATCCTTTCTGTTGTGGAAATCCTATCAAAGAGTTATGTTTATTAATATCTTAATACCTTGTGTTTATATAAATACCAGTTTTTTTTATCAAATTTAGGCACTTTTGGCTGAACAACTGATTATTGAAGTTAATTTCTACCAAATATTTTACTAAACACTGGTTCAACTTTTTATCATCAGCAATTCATGCAAATTAACAATTTTACTTAGAGAGTATGTGCAAAGGAGGGGTAATAATGTAGAGACATAACAGATTATTATTTAGAACAGCCTTATATTTTATAAAAATGTCTATAATTATTTCCCTCTCCCAATTTCATTAGTTAGTGTCCCATTCCCCCTCCACCTTTCTGTCATCTGTGTGTATTTCTGGGATTTCCTCATTCTAAATTTGATCATCAGTTAAAACTGGTTANTGACATATTTGAAGCAAACTTGCCGTATCTCAAATGAGAATTCTTTCCATCAGAGATGATTCTCTAGCAACACTACAATCTATATTTCACTACTAAATATGAAAGTTTCTAATAAAAATTGCATTGTGACAAATATCTTCGAATAAATCCACTGAACTAATATTCCTATCTCATCTTGAGTTATCTGTAATTCTTTACCCTAAAGGTTTGCCAATCTTAAATTTCACATCATAATCTTTCCTAGATAAGTTGTGTCTATCGGACAAAAACAACAAATAATGTTATTGTAATAATATAAATGGTTGGCTACACTTCTGTTGCTGCCCTTTAGATGCCGCCACTCAGGTGCTGTACACCCATAGGACGGCATGGCTTTGATTGGTACAAGCAATATTCTGAAATTAGGAATTCAAAAGTAACTTGTTCTTTAGAGAATTAGAATGTAAGGCAATTCCATTTTCACATTTAAATGTATTGGTAGCATAGGAAATTAAGATGTCAAGATGATTAAAAGTAAAGTTCATAGAAAAAGCACCGAGGAATTAAGCTTACATTCCTCACGTTTTTTTTTTTATTTTATTCATTCATGGGTGAGTTGTAATGATGATTTATACATTAAAGAAGAAAATTGAAAACTTTTCTAAAGAGATCTCAAAGAAATCTACCAGCAATATAATACCTACAAACATCCAAGATATGAGAATCATAATACCCAAGTAATAATGAGAGGGAAAATATAAATGAAAAGACTAATTTATACAAAATTACTGTAATTTAATCTCACAACTGGAAATTCATTTGAAAAAACTATTACAAAATGTCACAAACCAATATTTGTCTTCAGGAGTATGCTTTGCTTTTGAGTCCCTGGAAAAGGAATACTGCAATATTTTTAGACTCTACTCTTACTTCTTACATAGGAATGCAATTACATAAACTTAGCTGACTTGAAAAGTCTATTAGAACACTTTCTCTATGAAATCCAAATAGAGGATTTAAATTTCAAGGGAAGATACAAAATTACAAATTTTCACCACAATTATAGTTACCTGGCAGTTCCAACTATGCCATTGGCTTACTTCTACAGGTGTTTAAAACAAACTCATTCTTCTTCAGTCAGTATGAACATGACCATTTCACTTGTATTGTTATCCTTAACATTCACAGTCAACAGAAGACCATCTATTTCAAAAGCATAATGGCTATCATCAATGACTGGCCAGGAACGATCTGGAAGCTTTATTGTTCTCAGTATTTTCCCTGAGGGAGCATCTTGCAGAATAACCTTATCAAGGCAAGAAGATACATAAAGATTATTATAATCCTCCATTACAAGAATGAGTTTACTGCTCAGGAGTGACAGCAATCCTCAAGGTCAAATCGTTACCTCTAACTGAGGGCCCTTGGCATCTTCCATATCTTTAGCCACTAAAATAGCAAATATATCTAGTTCATCTTCATAATCAAAAGTAATAGCCGATGGATAAGGTTCCACGAATTTGGATTGAAATATTCTTCTTCCAAAAGAACTTTTGGTGTTTTGCTCCCTGCTCAAATCTTCCATCTGATATGCATTGAGAGAATAAAACTTTTGCAACTGTGGAGTTGGCTCTGAAGTAACCTTGTAGATCCTAGTGTAAGGATTGTGTAAATCTTACTATGGGTGGACTATCAACTGTAAATTACACAGCAATACTCACGTCAAACTTGATGAGGTCACATGAACAATCTTTAACGTTTCGTCGGGATGAAACACCACCAAATCATCGTCTATATCATCTGACTCTTGAAGCAAGCCTTTATCAACAGCTTGCAAATCGCACAGCCTGCATATCTGTTGAAGTACAGAAATGATGAAAATGAGCAGTCAGAGGAATTTATTTTGAGTTAAGTTCCATTTCCCCAAAAAACAGAAGTTTATTGATACAAAGAAGGCTAGGATATTTCGATGCTTGAAAAAATCTCATTCCAAGTGTGAATGGAAGTGAGAGAGTCAGATGTGACTAGAATCTGAATAGATTTTCCATTTGCTGTAGATGCTCTCAGCAATTGTGCTAACAGTGAATGAAACCACCACATACCTCATGGAGTATCCATGCCAGTAAAATAGTAAAAAAAAGAACCCCATTTAATGATTTAAAAGTGAAGTTATCCCTGTCTAAGTAGCTCTAATGGAGTGATTGCCAGAAAATTTAACCCAACAGCACAGTGTGGGTTGGGAATGTGTTTTGTAGCACACCAACAAATTTAATTTAAGGTTTGCTGTTAAGCAGAAAAGCAATTTAGAGATGGAATATAAAATTTTTGAATCATAACTATAGTAAAATGTTTATTCTTAAAATTTCAATGTTCACAAGGTTATTGGGAATTGTTCCTTACCAATGAGCATTCACTCAATACATGAGAAATCAGCACATAACCAAAAATTTTCAGCTCAATCTAAGAGAAACTATTTATTCTATACACCTGTTACAACAACTCATTAACTGAATAACAAATCGTACAAATATTGTAATATATGCTAATATTAACATTTGAGTGATGAACTCTTGTATTTGCACAAACTTGTAGTACAGAAGATATTAAATACTTTGCAAATAATCTAAGTTTTGCATAAACACAGACAGAAATTTTCAAGACACACTTATCACTTCTCATGGCAAACTCTTGTGCTGTGTGGAATTCACTGTTTAAATAATTAGAATCTAAAAAGGAAGACTAAAGTGGAACATTTAGATATGAGAGCCAGTCATGTCTTAATTTTCATCAACATTTATTTTACAGGTTTTCTGGTATACCCCCTATTGGGCTAAGTTCCTTCAAGTTTTTTTTTCCTGAATAAGTTTCAGTATCCATTCCTAATGTTGAATAACCCTTGATATACTCTGCATAGACCTCCTTTAAATTTATGTATCATCTAAAATTACTTATGTCATTTTGTATTGTTTCAGACCTCTGACTAGTAGTAAAAATGTAAGGTCACCCAAGAACTAGGACAAACACTGCTTTGAAATGGCCTCATATTTACTGAGTTTCCACCAATAATGTACTTTTCTCCCACACCTCTGAGTCTTATACCCCAAAGTTCCAAGGGTTGGGTACATGAAATGATTGAGTGTATTCAATCTCATTACCTGAAAATTTCTCTCAGATGGGCACACAATACAATGCCATGGCTGGCCTCCGATTTGCAATCTATGTCTCTTTGTTTTCAGCTCCAGTAACACTGGTGGAGTATGTGTTATGTTGACATTCAAAGGAAAACCATAGGGATATTTGCCAACTTCACAAGAAACAGAATCATGTAGAAAAATATCTCCCAATTTATAATCTTTCACTGTAAACTAAAAGTATTGATATTTTACAAATGAATATTTATTTTAGAGAGCTATACAGCTTTTTTTATTAGTTTCAGTTTGTGAACAAGTAAATATTTCATTCAGACAATTACACTGAAAATACTTACCACAGAAAGGATATCAAAGAGATTGTACAACTTTACAATATGTTTGGAATGGAGAACCAACAAAATTCCTTGAGATATTTCAAGGTTGACGGCAGAATCTCCAAATATCGACTTTGTAGCCTACAAATGTAAGGAAAAATTATTATTAGATAATTTTCCAAATTTCCTTTAACTCTATCCAAGAATATGAAACAGAATTTTTATAGCTCAAAATTTGTTCTGATAAACCAAGTCTATTCATACTGCAATCTTATTTAACCTTATTGATCTTTAATGTACTACAGCTGTATTGAATACAACTGTAGTATTACTGCTATGTTTTCCTTAGCAAAACAGGTGATTCTTTAATTTAAAAAACTGCATCTAAAAAAAATTCCAACAAAAAGATAACAGGAAACCTTTTTAATAAATAAACACTGTTTCATTCCTTTTTTAAGTCCTATATCTCTCTGAAAATGAACAGTTGCTTCTGAATTCTCACACTTACAGTCATTTAACACAGCTATTAAAGTTAGCAAAGCTGTTGTGATGGTTTATCTGCATAAAATGCAACCACACACTAAGATTTTTTTGCACTACAGCTTTTAACAGCAGATGATGGGGATAAGGATTCAACCAGCTTTCAGGCTGATTATTTTATAGACTCATCAAACTCCTTCACCATCAGTTACCTTCTTTATATCAAAGTTTCCTAGTCTATTGAAATCTGTTTACCTCAAAACCACCTATCCCAAGAAATTAGTTATGCACTTATACAATGTGCTTTTTTAACTTACATCAAGTCAATGTAACCTCTTTGTTAAATACAGTGAGCTCTACATTATCTGAGTTAACAATATGCGTTGGAGGTGTACAAACCATCAGAAACTATGGATAATCCAAACTTTCTTTTTTATGATGTTCATAATTTACCTAAATAAACAATTTATTATTTGTACACAATATGTTATTTTAAATCGTTTCATGAACACACTGAAAGTTTTCTTCACTCAATGGCTGATATCTTTAGAGGCAATAATGTCATTGTGGTCCTAAGTACAGAAAACAATCGTTTTACAAGGTGGACTTGAGTGGAAATAAAAGCTCCAATGGAAGTCCTGCTTGTATTAGAATGCAAAAAGTTATTTTTTGTATTTGAATATTTTTATAGACAAAAAAATGTATACTTTAAAAAAGGTCAAATATATCAACAAAGTAAAAAAATCATGCATAGATCATTGTAAGTTCCCGCTATATATTTCTTCCTTCCGTTCTTTTCTTGAATGTTTACTTATCTTATTATTTTCTCTATTTTATATAATTCCAAGAATGTATTACATTTTGCATTCTCAACATCTACTCTTCTTGCAAACTTGCATTGACTATATAATGTTGTACAAATGTGGCCTGCCACAGGAGATGAATGAACATTGTTTTGACTGTAAAATTTCATTCTAAGAGTGCCTTCATCACCCCTATTTTATCCTTTGACCCTTTCCATTTTGTCTCTGAAAACCCAAGTGGTCCTTCTCTTAATTTTCTCCCTAATCTTTTATTCAGAACCCTCCAAATGCTTTGACTGCTGTTCAGCTGATAGTTTGATTACCCTAAAATTCTAGAATCGTTATTATTCAGAGAATATTTCTTTTTCTCAGTAAAACCCGTCATATGCCTTCATGATATTTTTCACGAACTTGGAATTTTTTCTTGCATACTTCTCCTGAGATTTTAAAAACTCAATAACAAAATCATCAGAGTTCTGCTCCCTTTCATACCTTGCAAAGCTCTTTCAGTATTTTTATCTAATTATCCAGACCCAACCCCGGTCTTGTTTCTCTTTCAATTCTGATGCTCTCAGGCTTCATGTTTCAACATCTGATTCCTTTGCTCGTTCTATTCAGCTCCCCTAATTATTAATAGATAAGGATGATTGTCTTGGTTGAAACCAGTTGTGTTTCAATACATTTTGTGGGAAATACAAATTAGGTGTGGAATTATTTTTACCCCTCATTATGGCTGAAAGAAATGAAGTTTTTCTACTGTTATCTTTAATTTATTTAGTGCTAAATTTATACAGTGAAATCTTTAACGTAGATCAACCCCCTCATTTCATTCATCTTCTCTAATTCCTAGCATTGCTCATTCCCATAGTTTTCTTTTCCTGTTTGTTTGTCTTCTAATCTCATTGTTCGATTCTCTACACATTTTTACACCATTTTCTGAGCAAGCACTCTTCCATTACTTCCTTTCATACGTTTTGTTTACTATTTGTTACCCAGGGTCTCTTCAGACGCTTCCTATTAGTATTTGAGGAATGAGTTAGGGAATGTTATTAACTACAAAATGACATGGAATAAATTTTAGTTTTTCCAAAATTATCCCTTTCTAAAAACGATTCATTTATAGGACTTAGGAATTGAGCTACTTATCACAAACTATGCATCAAATCCCGTATTTTCAATATCTGCTGCCTTAAATTATTAATTTAAATTTATGTGAATTGTTGTTTACGTGAAAATATGGGTTACTAATTGGCGAAGAAGCTTTATGAAGACAAAAATAAATAACAAATTCAAGTTATTCTCACCTCAAAGAAGCCAACGAATTCAAGATGGGGAAAGGTAAATACCACTACAGCAGCTATTACGTCCGATCTGGATTTTCCAAAATGTGTTGACTTCACATATATGTGACCAGTTTCTCTATCCTCAATCATCTCCACAAACTTGTGCTGAGGTGGTAGAAATATTTCCTCTAAGAGGACCCCGGTTTGCATGTCGTTCCTTCGTAAAAATCCATTTTTCATAAGCAGAAAAATAGAAGCCCTGTGACCTGCAAAATATTTTAGGAATGAAACACTAAGTACTTTTAAGTGTACGGTTCTACGAATCTGTAATTAAGTAGAATGCAAATCAAACCTTTCCTAATGTGAGTAGTGTAAGTACTTTGCTGCCAGACACTAACAACGTGACACGATGTCATCGGTATGGAATAAGCCGGGGCAATTTTCCTTTTCCAGTAGTAAGCATTGAAGCATTCCACTGAAAATATTAAGTAACAAGTAGGAAATGTTTGATGCTTACAGAATGTAAATAATCCAACTCGTTTACATTGTTTACGCTGAGGATTTAAATGATATATGAGCCCCGTTCCAGCTTCATAGGAGATTTTTCCCTTTATTTTGGAAAAACTGCGAAGTTTCTTGCACACTCTGCGAGGATTAAGAACCAATTTTCGCAATAAAGTTTGACAGTAACGATAAACGTTTTTCTTCCCCAGTCCGATTTCTAAGTGAAATCTCTGCTCAACGACTGAGGAATTCTTCCTCATTATCAATGATTACGAATATCGAATCATAAGTATATGACACACATTCTTATGAAACAAGTCATGGTAATTGTTAATGCATGAATAGTGCTGTACAGCAATTCCGCAAGAATGCAAAAAAATACAGCTGATATTCTCTATACCTATAAATATTAACTACAATATCATAGCATTTACAGAGAGCTTATCTTTACTAGAAACATGATTGGCCTAACGGTAACTAAGTACACAAGCCAGAACAAGAGTTTACACGATTTACACCCATTTACACCATTGATTTCGATTACGCGGTAAATTCCGAACGTGTGACGCGTATAACTCTCCTCAACTTTTTTCTAGTAACCATAATCTGTTACAGAGGTCACCATCATTGCTGTGTTGTGGTGTTTGAAAATGCACCAACGGTTGCTAGATTTTCACAAGTGCTTTAAAAGTTTAAATCGCCCTTTAAATGAGTTACTCGGCTATTGAAGACAGAACAACTATTGATGTAGCCATACACATTAAATTCAGAGAAACGTAACGCGAGAATGTAAAGCAAGGCTAAGTATTAGTTCTTGAAGGAACACATGTATTAATTTTGCATTCACTATGGAGGGTATGATAGTTAATTTCTTTCACCCAGTAATTGCTGCTGTGACAACTGTGGTACTTTATTTTGTGGAATTATTGAGAATTAGTGGACTAATTGGTTCCTACATCGTGAATTATACCGTGGAATGTATAAACAGTGTACATAAGATTTTATCAGTGATGTTCCAAGTTGTGAATATTTTATGTCTCGACTTCGTGGTATTTGTTGTTGACATCGCGAAGATATTTGTATTTTGTCTGGAATTTTGTGGAGTCGTTCTTGAAAGTGTTGTGGAAGGAGTAATTAGTTTATTGGTAAATTTAAGGGATTTGATATTTTTAATATTTTCGGCACCGATTGGTGTTTACCTGGTCACGCTCTACCTAATCGACAATACAATATTTGCTGTGGTAATTCTTGCTGAACATATCAAACGTGCTGTAGTTTTGATTGGCACATGTATTTGGTACATCTTAATGCTGATCCCATATTCTTTACTGTATACTGTGTACCTTATACCTGTGTTTTTGATAGATTCAATACACTATGCACGAAAGGGTGCATCCGACATAATTCTTACGGTTGGCCAGAAATTGTATAATGGCTTGCTTAAGATTGCACAAACTTTTTCAGATATTCCTTGCGAGGCTTTCTTAGGTTTGATCCTTGGGACGGCAGTTTTAAGTGTGATGTTTCAAAGACGCACGCTATTAGTTCGTTACATGATCCTAGCTTATCGTGCCCACATCAGTACAGTGAAAAAGCTCATAGAAATTTCAATAAGTCCATTGAGACGTATGGCCCGGAGTATATATTTTTATAGACGTTCAATTACAAGAAGCAGCAGTAGGGCACTGAATGGCAGTGTCTCAAATGCAAAAACATCTCCATCATCAGCTGCTAAATCAAGTAATGTGAAAGAGCTCCAAAGAACATTGGAAGCGGAGTTAGAAGAGAGACTTTGCAGTGTGTGCAGAGAAAGAAGAAAGTCTGTCATAGTTCTTCCTTGCAGACATCTTTGCATGTGTGACGAATGTGTGTCAGTTGTTGCACAAATTAGTAGGATGTGTCCTCTTTGTCGCTGCCCTATTGTTAACACATTGAAAGTTTATGTTTAAAAAAGTATTGAGGGATATCGAAGATGACCTAGATGATTTGAACGAACTTGTCCCTCGTAAACAAAAATAACAAATTTATTATCCCAAAGTACCTTTCTCAGAAAAGACGAAAATTGCTTGATGAAAATAGAAGGTGATTCAGAAATAAGATTTAAATCCTCAAAGACAGATTTCTTTAATTTTTGTGATATTTGGAATTGTGCAAAATTCTACAAAGTAGTAAAGAAGTCTTGTGAGAGGTCAAAATGCATATACCAGAACAAATGCTGCCTGTTAGTCACTAATACATCATTTCAGAATTCATTTTCCATAGAAACTGATAATTTTGTAATTGGTGTAGTCAATTTTGTTTTATATTTTGGATTGTGCGTTTCTGTAATTTTAATGACATTTTATTTAACTTCACTGCTGCAAATGTTTAAATAATATAAATCACAGAATTCTTTCTTTCCTGATTTTTTAAAATTTATGTAAATTATTTATGGTTTGTTGTAAATATATTGTATGATACATAATGTGACTTAATTATTTGGTTCTAACATTCAAAGAAGAGCAAGATAAAACTTAGGTCTCTGAGTAAGTTTGTTTATAACGTACCTCTGATTTCTTTGAATCTAGATTATCAGAAAAAAGAATTTTGAACTTCATAATTTGTATCTGGGACAATTATGTGCCAGCATTATTCCTTGTGATTGACTTCATAAAAAAAAAAGATTTGAGAAAGTATTGTTTCTCTTTTCAATGATAAATTATGAATGTTACCATTTTTAGTAAATAAGATAATGAACTTTGTCTGCAAATAAAAATAAGAGTTGTTCAGTATTTCTTCTAGTTCTTTTAGGTTTCCTTTAATTAAAAGACACATGCAAATGTAGTGCTAAATCATTGTGTGAGATGCTTATATAATCTTTGCACAGTGACAATAATGTACTTAAGACTTTGTTTTTGACAAAAACCATTATTAATTTTCAGCATTCACATTGACCTTGGAGTTCAATTTTTTTACTCAAAAAGAACATTCTGCAGAACATAACTGCAATGGCACTACCCTTGTGTACTAGTTCTTGTAACAGTTCTATGTGTAAAGGAATTCTATTGTGTGCATGCCACTTTGGAAAGGAACTCCATTGGTGGTTGAATAATTTATTGTGAGGAATGTTCAATTGCAGATGAGATTTCACCAAAGATCTCTGTTTTGAAAACTTTTCCCTCACTTAAAAATTCCAATATTGTTCAAAACTGTCTGATTTAATTTTTTGAAAATAGGAATAAGTAATGAAGATTATTGGAATTGCTGATCTTATAATTGGTAAATTAAATGACCTTTGCCTTTCCTACTACACTATGAAGTTAAGCAACTGGAAACTCATGTGCTGTTCCCATGGAAACTCAGAAATTGACTTCTTGTGGTAGAGAGGCAGCAATTATTCTTAGACAAATCATTAAAAGTACATGTGCAAAACACCTCCCATAGTAAGCAGACACTCTTTCCAGTCAAGGGCACCTTGCCTTTGGTTTGAGGAGTCTCCCAAAACCAGATAAGTCTTAGAAGAACAAGATGGCATATGATGCTATAGGCAAAGAGAAATTATTGCGTCGAGGATCTATTGGATATTCCATCTAACAAGCTGGGTAATGGAGGAACATATTTTTGTCCAAAAATTCAGAAGTGACAAGTCCTTCAGAAGAATTATGCGGAAAGTACTGGTGGAGATTTAGCTACAATGAAAAACTTAAATCCTAACCTATTAAAATCACTTGGGTATTAGTAATGGAATTTCCTGTGTGGCTTATGAAGACCTAAAAATTGAAAGTTAGACATTTTAGGGATAAAAGTGAAATGAGATGGCGCTGCCAGCGCTATTGAAACAAAAACAACACCACTATCTACAAACAAAGAAATTGCTGATGTACAGTTCTACATTTTGTGTTCAAGATTTTATGGACCCCTCTATTTTTTGTCATGATGGACAACAAAATACTGCCTTGTACCCAGAGCACTTAGTAGATGAGTTGACCTATAATAGGACAGTGTAAGGAACCCATAGACCAGAGGTAGCAAACTTACGGTACACTTGCCCAAGTTTGCACACAAGACAATTATTTTGTCACATGGAACTCTAACTGCATTATCCCTGTTGTGTATTCTTTACTTAATAATTGAATAAATGTGGTTCATTAGTAATAACAATAATTATTTATGTCAATTACTACATCTTAATATAATCATTGACATGATAAATTAGATAAAATCTTACTCTTAGAGTTTGAGAAAAGCTGTAGTTTCCTCGCAAAAGCAAACTATGGCTTTTTGGAGATTTTCTCAAACTCTAATGTCTTACCACAGCCATGTTCCTTTTCTTCATAGATTATAAAATCATACTCTATGAATTGGCATGCAATTTCTTTATATTTATCAAATATGGTCTGTTTGCCGTCCCTACAAATGACTATCAATGTAGTCCATTGGTTGCAGATTCCTTTCTTAAGGAAGGTTCCACCTACCTTAAAATTTCTAGTTCCTGTTTTTGATGTGATGTGTGAACATGAAGAAACCTGCATGATACAAAAGCATGCAGACCATTCACCTACATTGGCCTCCTGAGATGGAATGGTAGAGACTGTAGCTGCACAGTTGAGATCGATGATCCATCACTAACCTCATTTGGGTGTTTTGAATTACATCAGAATCTTATCAAAATGCCATGATTATTTGCAGGAACTTGGCTTCAATGGCTAAGCAGATGTCCACATACCACAAAAGAAAATCTCGAATGCTGCCTTTTGATGTGGAAGGAGTCTTGAGATAAGACTGTAGAGCAGTGAAAAATCATTTGGTGGAGTGATGAATCATTGTATTACTTTTAGCAATCTGACGATAGGGTGTGGGCATTGCCTAGTGAACAAAATCTTGCAGTCTCTATAATTTCAACAGTGAAATTTAGGGTGGTCACAGCACAATATTGTCATGTCTTCCCTGAAGGGGTATTGGATCCCTTTTTACTTTATGTAGCAACATTAGGCCCTGGCTTACTTAAAAAAATTAACTACTTTCAGGCTGCCTACCTTGGAAGACCAGTTTGGGAAATTTGGAACCCCGATAGACCGGAATCTGCAGAGATTGACATATTTTGCATAAAATATATAAAAAAAGTTTCCAGTGATGAAATTAGAAATTCCTCATACCAGCTGACTTGAGACAATTTCTGCTACAAAAAGGTATGACAGAGATTCCATGGTAAGTCTTTTTCGTTGTTCATAAAATTTACCTTTAAAAAGATAACAATTCTTTCAATTTAGTGTGTTCAGTACGCCACTAACACGATGATTAGTTAAATGGTTGTTCACTAGTTTTCTTCCCATGATAGCCAAGACCTTGTTCTCTTAAACATTAGAATATTAATTGTTCATGTCAGAGGACAATACTTTGCAATTTGAAATAGATTTCAGTCAAGTAAATGGAGGTCTTGATGCTGTGCTTCATTTAAACAAAACTGTGCAATAATTGATCTTTTCATTTAAGAGCCGATTGGGAGGGATTGGAGGCACTCAAACATCATTTTGTGAAGGTAAATCAGCTTTATGAACTTTGAGTAAACCATATTGCCTCAATGGGAATGGATTAATACATACATAAATTTTTGCATAGTTATAAAAAAGTGTCATCTCTGTTCCTGACTCATTATCTATTAGAAATTATGTGAATTGTAATGTATTCAATTTTAACATGGCAGATATTAGGGAGGTGGAGCCTCTCAATCAGTGTTTCATAAGTGGGTGTAAACAAGCTTTCATTTTTTTGCATAATTTATGACAGTGCTTTGGATATTAATTCTGAGAATAAGCTGCTTGTATTTGGGTGGAATGCCAAACTGTACCAACTTTTCCTTGTAAAAGCCCCAAATAAGATACTAATAATAAGGTTTCTGGGGGCTTAGAACTCATAGGGTTTTTCATTGATTCTTATGGTGAAATTCGCTTAAATAGAAAAGTTTAATGATAATAATACACATTTATTGGGAAAATTTTATAATCTATGGTAGAAGCCTTAACTATGTGGAGCTCCATCACTGGGAAAATAAAATTCACTACGTAAAATTCCACAGGAGTATATTTATTAACACTATTTATTGTGAATTTTATTTTCCCAGTGATGGAGTTCCACATATTTAAGGCTTCTACCATAGATTATATTCATAGTGCGAGTGTTGCATCGAAAGCCAAACTGTATCGCAAGATGGTTTACTTGCTTTACTCACCTGATGATGAACTAACTCTGTTCGAAACAGGTCATGTTAATAAATATACTCTTGTGGAATTTTACGTAGTGAATTTTTCCCAGGGCAAATTTTAGTCTCAAGAGACCACTCCTACAATTTAACATGTAATGGGCATTTGTGCAACATTTTCTGGGAATCACACCTAGTGTATCTAATGAAATCTAAATTAGGTCATTAAATTTTGGTAGATTGATGGGCCAGTTTAAGGATTTTACGAGGTATATCCTTTTAATTTGTATCCAACTTAGTATATTGTATGGGTCATTTCATGGGAAATCGGACAGAAACTGACCTCTATTTTTTTTTTAATTTTTATTACTTGATGCATACTTCCTAGATAAACCATATCTGGCAAAGCTACAGCTCGGTAATTTTTTTCCGCTAAGTTATTAATGTTTTGAGTTTCGAAATTTTTGCAAAATCAGCGAACATTGATCATTTCGAAGGGTCATAACTTTTGGATGAAACGTATAAGAGATCTTATTCTTTTATTAATTGATAGGTATTGAATGCATCTTTATAAACGTATTCATGATAGTTCTATACATTGTTTATAACATTTTTTTATTTAAAATTGTCGCGCGCGCCTCGGCACCACGCTTTATGTGTCGGTGTAGTTGCGCGCTCGCCTATGTAGTTACAACACGCATGTTATCTCCTCTCGGTATCCGTGGAAGGGAAGCCGTATCGGTAAGGATCACTAGCCTCGGGCATTAACCCTTTCTCCTACAAGCAGGAAATTTCCCACCCTCGGTGTTCCCCAATCCCGGAATTATCAGTAGCAACCCTTAGCAAATAAGTCCCCTTTACCTCGTCGCATAATATGCACTAGTCATCGTACCTACTTAGCGGTAGGGTGTTAGGTCAGTGCCTTCTAGTCTATTGTGCATAGTACACCCTTCTCCTATTTATATATGTATCATACATAGGAGAAGGGTGGACGTATTCTGAATGTTATAACCGTTGAGGGCCGGTTTGAGGGGGCTAGCGTGGTAAGTGTGGATATGGGAACGCTCGCGTTTATGTTTATCCTGTTTATCCGGATACTTATCGGGCGAAATGATGGAAGAATGGGTGCCTTGATATGATTTTTATCAGGGCGTTAGACCACCCGAAGCCTTCCCTGGTTACAAAATAGATACACTTCAATTATCGATATCCTCTGTTGTAGGTACTAGTATAGTCAGAAATGGTAACAATCCCAACTTTATTCAACTTCATCACTATTAATCATAACATAGGTTGGAGCATGGGCTGGAACTAGTGAGTAATTTGAGTGACTGGTCATTATGACTACACCGCGAAGTTTGAGTCAAGCTCGACTTTAGATAAATGTAGATTTGTGAGTTGCAAGAAACGATAATGTAACATACATTAGATAGGGTTCCCGGATAGCCAAGTGGGCAACGCGTTCGACTTCGGTGAAAGCGGTTCCGAGTTCGATTCCCAGTGGGAGCCTCCGTGCCAAATGACCAAAGCAGTCGAAGCACTTTTATACTACTACTACTTAAAATAAAAATATTTTAACTATGTCGTTTCACCAAGTATCGCTGGATACCATTAATTTTTTTGAATCAAGTGTATTTTGATTTTAGCTCTGGGCGCAATAATAACTGTGGAAAAGATTGAAAAGTATTTATTGGGAGGAAAAAATGCTATTTAAAGGTGGATGATTAAACCAAAATTTAGGCTTAGAGAGGAACCGGAGTGAAATTCTGGTAATTCCCGTTCCTTGTACGTCCTCGGCCGTACAGACGTGATTACGACTAGACCAGAGCTAGATATCAGTTTATAAACCACTTGAAAGCAATTAGTAGGTACTGTTACGTAGTCATTTCTGGTTGCGATGACGGCCAAGTTTTTATTTATCATTCGAGTGTTTACATTGTGCAAATATCAAAGAGATCAAAATGGCGGAGAATACAACAAATACTGAAGATCGGGAAGTAAACTTAAACGAAAGGCCTACGGATGAAGATAAAAAACCAGAAGAAACGCCAGCAGAAGGCGTAACGCCAGAAACAGGGGGAGAAAACCAGGAAGACGCAGATAAAAATGAGAATGGAGAAAAGATTGGAGAGGACCTCGATGCGATTGATACTGAGACAATCGCTGGAAGTGATGCGGAAGAAAGTATGAGTATAGCTACGGAAGATGAGGAAGCTTCGCAAATGGGCGATGAAGACGAGCAATCGGAAGAAGCTGTTAGTGAAGGAGAATATGATATGAGTTTTGCTCAAACAAGTACAATAGCAACCTTGCTTCCCGATGAGATTTTGAATTTTTGTCGAGTTCGTGGAAAAGAAAGACGGAGGTTCGAGTGTGTTTTACTTTTGGCCGATGTTTCTGGTAATTATTGAGAACCTTCTGCCAGAGTTGCGATATTTCTCGTTTTCGTGTTAATTCGATTATAAGCTAAAAAATGATTAAAATATGATCCATAAATTTCTTAATAATGCTACTTAATGCTCATGGATTCCCTTTCATATCATACAGAGTTATTTCAATTTCTTTATCTAATAGCTCTGTGTTGATACTGTTTTTTTCACTTTTTATTCTGATATAATCAGGTTTCATGTCTCCCCAGCTAATTTCTGATTGTTTTATCTCTACCTCTCCTCGTGACTCCTGATATCTTTGTGAACATTCAGTTGCTTAACTTATTCAGAAAAATCTGTATAGTAGATCAACCCTCATGTTTTCATTCATCTTTTCTAATTCCTTGTATTGTCCCTTGAATCATTTTTCTTTTGTGAGACTCCAACTACTGACTCATGCCAACTGACCTTATATATGGGTAGCAGGAACAATGTTGTATCTAGTTTAGCTCTATAAGTTATTAGGACACACAAGACATTCTGCCACCACAGAGATGTCATTTACATGCTCAAACAAAACTAAAGACCAAAATATGCAATGTATTGCATACATAATATTTAAAAGTTATATGTATATTTATATATAGCTTTATTAGTAGGTTAGTCATTGAATTATTTCATATAGAGGTGTGTGTGTGTATGTATTTATATATATGTATTTATATTTATTTATATATAACTTTACTGGTAGGTTAGTCATTTGAGCATTTGTTACCTTAGTGAAACATAATTTTGACAGTGAAATTCTTTCACAGGTTTTACTGCCTTAACTGAAAGGTACACCCTAACTGGAAAAGGCGGTACTTATTACATGACAAAAACTTTAAATTCATATCTAGGAAAGATGGTGCAAGAAATCCTTGTTAATGGAGGAGATGTTCTCAAATTCTCTGGTATGTGCTTAACATTTCAAATCACTTTTAAATATCTGTTAAGATGCAAAATTAATAATTATTTCTACAGGAGATGCATTTCTGGCTTGCTGGAAAGTGTTTGAAGATGATCAAATGCCAGCCACTGTAATGAAGACTGTGAAGTGTGCACTATTCATCCAGAGAACATTAGGAGAATATGAAACAGATGTTAATGTTTCTCTAAGAGGTAATAATCGAATTAATTGGTAAAAAGTCTTCTGCAAGAATAGCAAGTAAACTATAGTTAGTCTTGTTTTTAAACAGTCCTATGAAAACATTAAATACTTAACAACTTGACAATCATTCACAAATAAGTTTTAAAAAGTTACTATTGATTAATAAATGTCATTCAAATCAGGGGTCTTGTTTTGTTTGATAATCAACTGTTGTCTACTGCAACTAGTTACTGTGCAATGATATATATCATTATCATCATCAGCCATTATCAATCCGATGTCTCATGTAGGCCTACCCAAGCGCTTTCCAATTCTCTCTATACTGAGTCTCTCGTTTCCATGTTACCCCTAAATACTGAATGTCTCTGTTCCATCAGTCCCTTGGTCTTCTTCTTGGTCTCTTCACATCTCTTGATATCCAGTTCAGAACTGCTGATGTCCATCAGTTGTCGTTTCTTCTCGCAACATGGCCTGCCCACATCCATTTCAGCGATCTTACCTTATATATGATGTCTGTCACTCCTGTCATCTTCCTAACCCAGGTGTTGCGTTTCCTGTCTCTTCTTGTGATTCCAAGCATACATTGTTCCATACTTCTTTGTACAGTCTGAAGTCACTGGGTTATTGCTGCATTTAACACCCAAGTCTCACTTCCATATGTCAAAACTGGTAGAATGCATTGGTTGAAGACCTTTCTCTGCAAGACCATTGGCATTTTTGACTTCAGAATATGGTTGTTCCTTCCCAAAACACTCCATCCTAGTTTTATTCTTCGATTCACTTCATTAATCCTGTTTTTCTCTCCTGTTGTAACCAGTTGTCTCAGGTAAGTGTACTCTGAACAAACATCAACGGGTACCTCTTGTAGTAGGATTGGTACTTGTGCTGCAAAAGGATTATACATTACCTTAGTTTTCAATAAGTTTATCCTGAGTCCTATATTCTGCCCCGTTTTGTTCAATTTTTGGAGTCTTGATGCTAGATCTTCACCATTGGTTACAAAGAGTACTATATCATCTGGGAAACGCAAATGACTGATATGATCTCCAAGGCCTCTTTCCTACCAGTGTAAGATTTTAAAAACTTCTTCCGGAACGGCTGTAAAAAGAATTGGTGAAAGGCAGTCTCATTCCCTTCTCAATCCGGAATTCCTCTGTTTCTTCATGCAGCATTACAGAGGCTGTGGCATCCTTGTAGATGCTGCGTAAAATTTGGATGTACTTGGCATCTATCCCTTGTTTTACCAGTGCTTCGAGTATGGAGGAGGTACTTACCGAGTCAAAGGCCTGGGCAGAGTCTACGAAGCAGAGTATTTGTGACATCTCGTATTCATTCATTCTGGTGATAATTTCTTACAGCATGTGGATGTGATCCATAGTGCTGAATCCCTAGCAGGATCCAGCTTGTTCTCTGGGCTGAGCAGCTGCCAGGGACGTCTTCAGACATGCAGCTATTACTCTCATAAATATTTTGTAAACAACAGGAAGGAGGTTGATGGGGCGGTAGTTATTCAAATCTTCCTTGCCTCCTTTTTTCTGCAAAAGGACAATCTTTGCATGGTTCCATTCCTTCGGAATTCTCCCTTTTCTAAGGCAATTAGTGAATAACTGTGCTAGGAAAGGAGATATTTCTGTAACACCAAGTTTCAGATATTCTGCTAAAACTCCATCAGCTCCTCCTGCCTTTCCATTCTTCATCTTCTTGATGGCCTCTGTTACTTCTTCTGGGAGAATAGAGGGGGGATTTTCTGAGTTTTGTGTTTCTTCTTGGTTTTGCTATTCAACATTTTCTGTCTTCTTATATAAGTTGGTGAAGTATTCGGTTACTGTCCTCAGTATTGCTTGTCTATTGGAAGTTGTTGTGCCATCTTCTTTCTTGATGACCAAGATTTGTTTCTTTCCCATTGCTAGGCATTGTCTGACCCTCTTCATACTCTTGTTGTTTTCTATAGCTTCTTGTACAATTCTTTCGTTAAAATTCCTTACATCTTCCTTCATTGCCACTCTGATAGACTTGCATAGCTCGACATATTTGATATTTTCCATTGGCAAGCCTTAGTGCTTCAGTTGCTTTCGCTGTTTCATCATTTTCCTGGTTCTAGCGCTGAACTTCTTATCCTTTGGTCTTTTTGGTGTACTTGCTACTTCTTCTGCCGCTGCTTTCACGAATTCCATGACTTTGGCTTCCAGTTCTACTTCTTGAAGTGCTGAAAACCTATTTCTAAGTCCAAGCTGAAACTCTTTCCTATTTTCTTCTAATTTTCTAATACTTACCTCCTGTTTCCTGATTGAGACCAACTTCTTTCGCTCCATTCTGACGTTAAACTTCATTCTGCATCTAACTATCCTATGGTCACTGCCGGTGTTGAAGTTGTTTAGTACCTCACAATTAGTAACTGGGTAGAGTTTGTTAACCAATATGTAGTCTATTTCGTTTTTTACTCCATTAGGACCTCTCCAAGTCCACTTCCTTGTAGGATTCTTCTTGAAATATGTGTTTGTTATGTACATATTGGTGCACTCTGCAAACTCTACCAGGCGGTGACCTCGTTCATTTCTCTGTCCTAGTCCATGTTTTCCTGTGACAGCATCATCTGCTTCCTGCTGACCTACACGAGCGTTAAAATCGCCCATGATGATTTTATAATAGTGATCTTCCTTGTCATGTTCCTTGCCGAGAGTCTGGTAGAAATTTTCAATTTCCTCTTCGCTGCTTGCTGCTGTTGGTGCATAAACTTGGATAATCTGAACAGAGTAACGCTTGTTTATCCTTAGGATTAGCTTACATATTCTGTCAGATACACTTTCTATTTTCTTCACATTATATTTCCATTTCTTGTTAATCAAGAAGCCAACTCCTCCAAGTCTTCCATCCTTTGTTCCCCTATAATAGAATATATGCTCTTCCTTGAGTGTAACCAGTTCTTCTGATTTTCTTCTTACTTCACTGAGTCTGATAACATCCCATTTTATCTTCTCTGCTTCATTGAGTAGTTCCAGGAGTTGATCTTCACTCTTCAAGCTGCAGCAGTTGTACGTTGCAAAGTGTAAGCATATATCGTTCCATACTCCTTTGTTTAGTCTGAAGTCGCTGGGTTATTGCTGCGTTTAACACCCATGTTTCACTTCCATAGGTCAAAACTGGTAGAATGCATTGGTTGAAGACCTTTCTCTTCAAGACCATTGGATTTTTGACTTCAGAATATGGTTGTTCCTTCCCAAAGCACTCCATCCTAGTTTTATTCTTCAATTCACTTCATTAATCCTGTTTTTCTCTCCTGTTGTAACCAGTTGTCTCAGGTAAGTGTACTCTGAACAAACATCAAGGGGTACCTCTTGTAGTAAGATTGGTACTTGTGCTGTAAAAGAATTATACATTACCTTAGTTTTCAATAAGTTTATCCTGAGTCCTATTTCTGCCCCGCCGCATTCAGTTCTTGAAGTCTTGATGCTAGATTTTCACCGTTGGTTGCGAAGAGTACTATATCATCAGCAAAACACCAATGACTGATGTGCTCTCCATTGATCCGTAGGCCTCTTTCCTCCCAGTCTAAGGTTTTAAAAACTTCTTCCAGAACAGCTGTAAAAAGAATTGGTAAAAGGCAGTCTCATTCCCTTCCCTAAAATTTTTTGTGAGATTTTTAGCAATACTGAGCCACATAGATGTATGTACAAACAAAAAAGATTCCATGATGTGAGTTCAAGAAGCGTCGTGTAGTATATACATGTACTCATGTTTCTGGTATTCAGTAATGTTCTATAAAATTATTTTCTATGTGTTCAGTTTATATTCCTAGCTTTGGATTCTATCATGATGGATATTTATAAAGGAGAAGGATTTTCTTTAATCATTCAGGAGGATCAGATGTATACAAATATAGTTGAACATTTTTAAATAAGTTAAGTACAATTCAATAATTTTTAATGGGGTAGCACTCCAGTACTTAGTTTATCAGCATATTCCACCCTGATCTTCTGATTAATTCTCATATAGTATTCTGTATATCATTTGCAATGGTGAATGTTGATTTTGAAGATTCTCATGTGTAGACTGACTCTGTGTTTGTTACATCAAAATGTTGCATTTAAAGGTTAAATTTAAGTTAAAAGTTATGTGGTAAATTACCAACAAACATTAGCAAGTAATTTTATCCTCTAAACATTACTATTGTTCAACTTCTCTGCCATAGTTAGAATAAGAGAATGTAGTTAAGAAAAAAATATGAAAGCTTCCTTTTGATTGGGAAGTCGAGATTAATAAATTTTCTCTTTTATCATTTTCCCATTGTGCCATTTTCTTTCTGAGAATTTTTTCAATTTTCTGCATTCATCCATTCCATCTTAAGTACTTTTTTACAGTTTCACAATTCTCATTCCTTGCCTTTTCCTCTTATCCTTTTCTCTTAACTGCTTATTAATGTTTTCAGTATTATATTTTAAATGGCATACTGCTTTCATATCTTATCTACATTCTGTGTTTAATTTTCAAATTTATTCCTGACATTCTGAGAGTGCTCTCTTTTTAAACCTTTATTAGTTAGTGTTTGACATCTTCACCATACTTTAAACTTATCAGTGTATCTCCCTCTATTAGGTTTACTATTCATTCTTGGAAAGATCTTTTCCGTCATGATAGTGATTTTAAACACAAAATTTATCTTAACACAGCAAGCAAGTCAAAAAGTCAAGTAGCTCCTGTTTATCTTGACATTACAGAATCAAACTAAGAGAGTATCTCTTGATACAATACAATAAATTTCAATTGTATGTGAATAATGAAAGGTATGGGAATTCATGATTCATTTTATCCTAATGTGAGGGATTTCAGCCCCTTCCACGTGAGTCTACCATGGCAGCATGGACAACTATTTTTATGGCAGGTTTGTTGGTAGCGAGAGCCTTTTTTTTCTCACCACTAAACTAGCCATCAAAGCTTCTGCTAAATCTGGCTATGGGTATTTTAAAACCAAGATTCTGGCCACTACCAATAAAACTAGCAATCCTCCCTAAGCTTGGCCATCTCCCCATGCGAAAGGTACCATTGAATGCAAAGGGACTACAGGGTGGATTGACCATTCTGTGGGGCTATCCATTTTGGTGGTTGGTTCATTGGTAGACTGTTTTGAAAGAGCCCATATAATTTGAAGAGTTTGAATCATTCAACATATATAGAGCTTACACAGCATTGAGTCATCTAAATATATGCATCACTAACTTGAGGTTTGCATTATTTTTTTAGAAATATGTGCTTTTCTTTTTATAAGAGCTAATAATTTTCTTCCTTTTCAATCCCATCTATTCTTAGTTAAATTGGCTATATCTGCTGGAACAGCTACATTCTCTGTGATTGGTGATGAAGATATACGTCACTATATCATTGTTGGAGATCCAATAACAGAAATTAGATTAGCAGAGTATATGTGTGCATCAGGAGAGGTGCTTCTTTCCCCATCAGCCTGGAAGTTCTGTGACAGTGAAAAATACCAATATTTCTCTGTTGGGGAGTATGGTCACATAAAGGTTTCTTCTAGCTTATTTTCATTTAAACCAATTTTTATATTGGTATGCTTCTCAAATCTTGCATTAAAGCATGAACTTCTTTTAAGCCCCATGTATTAAATTCAGGATTAATTTTTACTGAACTTTAAGAAAATACATCTAATTCCACAGTGTACAAATAACCCACCTCTAAAGATTCATTGTTTTATTTAATATGAAAGAATTTAATGAACAAATTATCAGATGAATTGATTTATAAACATTGGAGTGTACCAAACTCATTTTGCTCTTATTAATATTACACTGGAATAGATGATAGCAATGGTCTGATAGAAATGTTATAGAGATTAGGGTGGAAGTCTGTATCAAATGAAAGAAAGATAGGAAAATTAGAGGCATAATCTAATGGACAAGGAACTATGTGTGAACTAAGTTATAAGATTCTAATTATAGTCTCATTCGGTACCTCAGGTTAAATATTTTAATATTACAACAAATAATAAGCTATGAAAAATTTTGGTTTCTAGGCTTGGATATAAAGTCTATAATAATTTTCCTGCAGCAGTATATGAGTAATTTCTTTAATTTGTAATCAATCTATTATTGTTCATTAAGAAAGTAAAATTATAATATTCACTTTAATAATATTAGTTATAGTACTAGTATGAATAATATTTGGCTGTAAATGCTGTTAAAATGATAGTAATTTTATGAAACAAAAAATATCAGAAAAGTTAAAATGCTGAGACATTTAACCTTTGTCATCTTGGAGTTTGATTAGTAGATAAAGAGAAAAAGAGTGACTCTAAAAAAGAATCAAATCTGCATAACGCTTTTCATATCTATAAATTTGGATTTGGGTAAAGATTTGAGTTGATTATACATCCCTTTACTTTTTGTTGTATGAACTGTTTTGAATGAAACTATTTTCATAGATGAAAAATTAAAAAGGATTTCTGAACATAGTTAGGTGCAGGTAAAAAAGATTCAGCTGAAACTGAAACGGAAAGAAAGAGGATTAACCTCTGAGACTTTCAACAAAGCTACTGGTCTCCTATTAGAAGTGAAAATGACCATTTTGAACAGGCTAGTTATTAAATTAGTTAATGGTCGATGGAATGGTAAATTTGAACTTGAGGGTTTCAATTTTTGTGATTCAATTATTTTTCTAAATGTATTTTTGAACATGATGTTCTAAAAAGACATTTTCTTCATCTTCTCCAAGTTTATTTCTCCAGAGATTCTTCTCTGTCAGTTGGACCAGCTTCTTTCTCCATTTTTGCCTGCCCAGCAGTACCAGGTTCCTTTGCAGAAAATCTAATCCTCTTTTACCTCTCAAAGGTCTCTTCGATAGCTTATTTCCACCTCTTCCTAGGTTGTCCTCTTGGTTTGCTACCATGTCGTGTCCATTTTCATCTTCTTCCGGCAATTCTCTTCCCATCCGTCTTCTCAAGATATCCAAGCCACCTCAGCTGAGCTTTGTCAATCTTTTGTAAAACTGAACAAACTCCTATTTCTCTTATTTTCTCATTTGGAATCTAGTTTTTCTTCTGTTTTTTTTTTTCCAGGAATCATTAGTAATTTCACTACAGCTGCCTTTTATTTGCCGTGTCCTTTGTATCTGTTATCCAGGTTTCAGCTCCATATATTAAGGTTGTTGTCAGAATACTTAAAAAAAACTTTCTTTGCTGCTAAAGGTGTGAATGTATCCTTGAGAAGAATTTTTGCTGCATCACATCAGCATCAGGTCTGATGTTATTTTGCATAAATAAATCTAATCAGTCAACTTGCTCTTTATTTTCATAGAATACAACAAAGTTAAGGCCCAAAAAATCAGTATTACTTCTGAGATATTTTGTTTTCTCTACCTTCCTAATCCTTTTTTCCTATATCTACCCCTGGATGTCTTGTCACCCCTGCATATTTTCAGTTTTCTTAACATGTATTGTTCGACTTACACCCGTCCCATACACTGTCTCATCTTGCCTGTACTTTCACCAGTTCTTGTTTGTTGTAACTCTATGTTGCTATGTCATCTGTATACTTCTTGTAATTCTCTAAGATTATACTTATTATGTTTTATTACCTCATACAAAAGCTCTAAGAAGAGAAGAGGAGACAAGACACTATCTTGCTTTATGCTGGTATTTACTTCAAACAATTTTTCATTCTTATATCCTGATAAAATCGATGTGCAAAGGCGTAACTTCGTGGAAAGCCATATGAATAAGCAACACAACTTTGTATTTTCCACAGGATTTCTTAACACGACCGGTTTCACTTCCATGGAAGCATCATCAGGTGAAAACAAGAAATATTCCATGGTTTATATAGCTGTGGCAAGGAGGGGTGGGAGGAGATTTTTTTTAAATGTGAGACATTAACTAAAAAGCTGCAGTCTCTTCACCGCTCATGTGATTCAGTGAACAATTCTGATAGATCCTTCACGTCATCTGTGAGTGATTCAGTGATACCCCCATCAGAAAGCCGTAGCAAATTTCATCCCAGGGTAGTGAACCTGTCCAATGTGACTATTCCGGGAAACATTGAAAAATTACTTTCGTTAGGACTTAAATTTTCCCCTCCAACTCAACTGAACGCAAATTTGGTGAAAAATCTCATAGTTGACTGTGAGATCGCACCCTCACCCCCAAGTCACTCTCCCTTAAACATGTGTGTTGTGACATCATTACCAAAGCCACTAAACTCCCCCAACACAGTGCTTCAGGAACTCCTGCCAGCATTCCTTCTGCTAGGAATTTCATCTCCACGAATAATTTAGTCATATCAAAAGCAGACAAAGGCCAATGTGTAGTGATTTGGGACAGAGAGCAATACAATGATAAATGCCTCACTTTTATAAATTCTAATAACATTGCAATACTCAAGAAAGATCCTACTGCCTCATTCCAAGCGATAATCAAAAGAACTTTAAAAAACATCAAGTATATTTTCACTGATAAGGGAAAATATTTGTTTACATCCATGAACCCCCTTCTTCCAAGACTGTACGGATTCCCGAAGTTGCATAAAGAAAACAATCCCATTAGGCCAGTGGTTTCAAGCATCTCTTCTCCAACTCACAAAGTAGCCATGAAAATTAATAGTTTAATTAGACACCACACAGGCTTTCATCCTAAATATGGGGTTAGAAATTCCACAGAATTTGCCAACTTATTGAAAGAAAAAAGATTCCCGAGCCACTCTATTCTAGTAAGTTTTGATGTCTGCAATCTATTTACTTCAATTCCGACGCAAGAAGCTCTTTCCCTCGTCGTGGACAGGCTATCAAAATCTTGCTTGGAAAAGTACCAAATCCAAGAAATAGAGAATTTGATTTCCATTTGCCTGGAACAAAATTATTTCAGGTTCAATAGTGTTTTCTATAAGTAAATCGAAGGCCTTGCAATGGGATCACCATTATCCCCAATTTTGGCAGATCTGTTCATGGACAATTTGTAAAACAGTTTATTTAATTCGGGGATTGACCTATTAAAACACTCTCTTTTCTGGTGCCGGTATGTGGATAATATCTTTTGTGTTTGGGGAGGGGATGCCCCCCAATTAAAAGAGTTTATGCAGCATCTGAACTCATTGCACCCGTCAATAGAGTTCACAGCTGAACTCGAGAGCAACGGTTGCCTTAGCTTTTTGGATCTTTCTGTATCCATCAACGAAGGAATACCGGCCTTTGATATCTTTCGGAAGCCCACATACACGGACTAGGTCATCCCAAACAGCTCCATGCACCATCATTCGCATAAGAATGCAGCGTTCCACACCCTAATCCACAGACTTTTGGGAGTCCCACTCTCACCAGAAAATTTTGAAAAGGAGCTTATGACAGTCAAGCACATAGCGACGGAAAACAGTTACAACACTAAACTCGTTGACCGTTTATTACAGAAGAAAGTTAATCATTTAGCTTCCAAGAAAATCACCCCAGCTCTAGTTCTCATTGAGAAGGAAATAGCGTCGTGGAAGAAATTACCCTTTCTGGGTAAGATTTCCCAAAAAATCGCAAGCGCCCTCTCCAAAGAAATCAAGACAACCTTCTATTCACCTTTCAACCTTGGCAAGCTCTTGGGGAACTCCAAAGATAAGAGGCAAGAAAAGGATACCAGCGGGGTCTATGAATTTTCATGCAGCGATTGCCCCGCTAAGTACGTTGGAAGGACCGGGAGATCCCTACATGCCAGAGCATCCGAACATCAGCGGGACTTCTGTCTTAAGAGAGGTCCACCAATTTCCAGCTTTGCCCTACCTCCTGGTAGAGCGGACACAAGAGCAACTTCCAGGCCAAAAGACTGCATCAAGAAGAACACAGCCACCAACTTGACCTCCTGGAGGAAGTGGAGATCCTTTGCCATTTAAAAAATGGCACACTCACTAACGAACATACCTTTCCCAACCATTCACCCCTCATAGCCCTTCCTAGTAAACTCTTTCCTTAAATCTCCTCCCACTACCCCTTCCACCCCCCTCTCCTCCCACCCCTCCTTCACATCCTTTCCACAGCTATATAAACCTTGGAATATTTCTTGTTTTCACCTGATGATGCTTCCACGGAAGTGAAACTGGTCGTGTTAATAAATCCTGTGGAAAATACAAAGTTGTGTTGCTTATTCTTATATCCTGTCTTAACATAACATTCACAAGGTTTAAAGGGATTCACCATTACTCTCTTTAAATTGAACCCATCCTTTTCTTCCAAATAGTCCATCATTTTCCTCTTGGTGCTGAATTGATTCTCTAGATCTATCATTGCTATATCAGCTGGTCTGATAAACACCCATGATGTTTCTACTACTATTTGCAATGCTTATAAAAAGTCCATTAGATTCTGTTTTGTCTAAAACCTTGTTGCTCTTTTCCCAATATTGGTTCAATGATAACTGTTGCTCTTTTTTTAATTCTGGCAACTTTTCTTGTGTACTTTTCCATTAAATATTGGCACTGCGAGGGATTGTGAAAATGTTATGTCCCACATTTTTTTTCCAGCCAAAAACAATTCCTTTAATTCAAAATTGCAGGTACAAATTCTTTGCAGAAAATTGCAGGTAAAAGTTTTCTTCCACATTTATGAGCATAGTTTCAGTTTTCTCCTGCAGATAGTATAGCTGTGGGAAGCTTTCAAAGCGGAGTCTGACAGTGATAAACGTTACAAAAAACGTGCTGTGATTGAATTTCTGTGCATAGATAAAGGAATGGTAGGGAATATTCACAAAAATTTGTGCAAAGTCTATGGAACATCTGCAGTCAATAGGAGTACAGTTGGTTACAGAGGGTGAGTGAATCAGAAGGCAGTTGGAAGTGAATAACTGGCTCCATAACCAGAGCAAGGACTGGTAACAACAGGCATGAATGCCCTAGTGAATCACAGGAGGAAGGCAATAAAACTTGTAGGAGATTATTTGGGAAAATAGATTGAGCAGATAAAACTTCATTCTTTTTTATGTGTAAATTTCACTTTTGTAAAAGAAGTAGTTTTCAAGAAAAAAAATGTGGGGCATAACTTTCTGACTGACCCTTGTACTCTTATTACTGTTTTACCTCATACATCCAAGATGCAACTCCTCTTCCATATTCCATTCAATATTTTGAGGATTTTCTTTTTCAGATAATTACCTTCGTGATTAATTCTATTACCATACCATTGCACATTGGAGTTTTCAATTCTAAGTGTATGCAGTTGTTCTCAAGATTCTCTGCTTCTGAGTCATGGTTGGTTGCTATATCCTTGACTTTCATATATAATAAATCCTCAACATATTCCATGTTGATTTTCTCTGCAGTCATTATTATTTCTCCATTTCTGTGTTTTATATTCACCATTTCCGATTTTTGCTTTCTATATGTTTTGGCTAGGCTATATACTTTTTCCTATCATGCAATATGACATTTTCCAGTTCTCTATCTTTCTCCCCCCACCATTTGCCTTTAAGTTCGATGTTCATTTTCTTTCTTGCCTCCACATATTCTTTCCTTGTTTTCAGTGTTTCTTCTCATCCATGTTCTAAATTTCTTTGTTTTTTTCTTTCTTTATATTTTTCAGATCTTACTGCCTGTAGCCCATTTTGTTCCTAGTTCTTCCTTGAACACTTTAATTATAATGTCTTATATTTTCCCATCTTTCCTCTTCCTTTGCCATGCCTTCTATCTTTTGGGTAATTTTCTCTTCATATTTTTCCTTAATTTCTAGATTCTTTAGAAATTCTGTATTGATCACTTCCTGCTTAAATTTTCTGGGATCATATACCCTAAGGACTTTCAAATCTCTAGCAGCTAGGCTGTGTTCTGATAGTGGTTTGTAAAGTCTTGGCTTACTTTTGCAATCACCTTTAAATTTTCTATCATCATTTTTTTTAACATATGATGTAGTCAATGATAGATTTTCAATAAAATAATCATATGATACTATTCCATCAGTATCTAGTATATTTAAGTTGATCCTTATGTTTATTAAACCCATTCATTACTTTCAAGTAATTTCTGATGCGATAGTCAATGGGTTTCTCACCATCATCATTCATTCTTCAAAGGGACTTACAATGGATTCTATTTTTCTTCTTTCTTTGCCAATTCTTGTGTTGATATATCCCATCATGACATTGACTTCCTCTTAATTCAGGTCATAATTTTCCTCCATTATGTTCAAGAACTCAATCTTCTACTCTTCTGACTGAACAATAATTTATGCTGATAGCACCAAAGTGTAATCTAACTTATAAGTTCATGTCTAAATATCCTAACCATTTCTTGTTTCCTCAAAAAATTTCTATTTTTGGTACAGATCACAGAAGAAGAGGGGGGTGGAGACTTTGTTCCGCCTCCACCAAAAAAGGATTCTAAAAAGAAAAAAGGTGAAGAAAAATCAGGTGAGGATTCTATCAAAATATTATAATTAGTGAGATCTGTATCAGTGTCTCTCAACAGTTCCCTTTGGATTGAGTAGCTGCGATGAGCCCTTTTTCTTGTTGATTTTTAATGGAAAGCACTGATATTTTAAAATATTATTACAAAACTTATACAAAACTACAAAATTTATAACCAGTTTCGACGTGAGTTTACTTCAGTTCTGATGATGGCATAAATTCACACCAAAACCAGTAAACGTTTTTATAAATTTTGTGGATTTGTGTAAGTTTTGTATTAAATATTTTAACTATGTCATTCCACCAAGTATCGATGAATATGATTAATTTTCACTGATAGTTTTTTGAATGGAAATATTGAATGTTTCCCTCTCTGGTCGCTTCTGTTGACACAGGGTGTCCCAATAAAAATTTACTCACTATTAGCCTATAATAATTCTTTTGTGCTTCTAAAGATATGTCAGTTTCATTACTTGTTGACAGATATTTCATTGGAGTAGATATTTTATGAGTTGGTCTACTGATGTTGAATTTACGTCGATAAAAACTGCATTTAATGTCTGTTTAGAAATGAGCATATTTTTTGGGACACCCTGTATTTGTGACTACAAATTGATCTCAAAGTAGTGATTAGGATAGATTCAGAGATGAAACAGTTTGAGATATGCAGCTCCACATTATTTTTTAAAATTTTATCTATATCCATTGCAATCATTATTATTTATATATATGAATATGATAAGTTGTTATTTGTATTTTATCTGAGTAATCTTTGACTGTGTTGAACAATTTTGCAACATTGTAATGTCTAGATTTTTTCCCAAGCCAGAAATTGAAATCTAAGATTCTAAAAACAATTTTATATCTTAAGAATACGCTCAAGATCATGCAAATAAATTCTTTTTATTGCACCATTTTACTTTATGTATTTACTTTAACATGGTAGCATTTTCATTCCAATATCAGATTGGGAATCTTCACGGTACATAGTAGTGAGAGCAGGACAAAATAAGGATGGACCATACCTTCGACCTTTCATTATTCATCCTGTGCTGCAACAGGTACTTCTCATTCATATATTTCAATATTTTTAGGTACAGGAATTTTCACAGATATAAATTAGATATTTATAAAACTTGTAAAGGATAAATAAGTATACTTCATTTTTTGCATGATTATTAAGGAATTCATTATATAGTATTTCTTAAAGTCAGTTAGCAAGAAAGAATAAAAAGAAAAGAGTCTCACACAACCAGAATTGAAACCCAAAACTCCAACCAGGCAGGTTCTTGAACTAATTTAGCCACAGCAATACTCACTAGAATTTCAAAGAAAGGATGACTCAGAGTGAAATGTAAACATATATTCTAATTGACATTGAAGAATAACGTTAAATGAAACTAAATCAGCTGTATGACATTAAATATCTGATTATTCTTTGGAATTTCAAAACCTTGAATTTATTCTTATTTGGGTGTTATTTTAGAATTACATTCAATAAAAAGATTTAATCTTAAGACATTAAATAAGTTATATTATATTGATGACTTCTTTATGACTGTAATGATAATTAATGCAATCATTTACAGAGTAAGATATTTTTAATAAAAGATAGATCTTTTTATTAAACCAGGAGTACCCTTTAAAGAAATTTGATATATTGACTTTAAAACTACAGAGCTTCAACTGCTCATCCAACTTCAAATGCCAGGGATATAGTGACATTAAACCAAAAATATCTATATATAAAT
>KZ308785.1:118869-214325 GCA_000376725.2 Ladona fulva
GTTATATTTATATAGAAAATAACTTTATCTGATTCTAACTACATTGTAAAAACAAGGAATGTTGTCAAAAATTACATATCTGCATTGAATTACATGCTCCATGTTCATTTTCAATCTAGAATTATAAATTTAAAACAATCTTTATTTAGTAAGTAGTAGTCCCATATCCTTTTTTCAAATATATATTCATAGTTATGGCTGGATATTGAACTAAGTTAATGATGTGGATCAAATGCTTTTGTGATATGGAGCTGAAGAATTGTGCTTATTGAAATTCATTCATGAAATTAAAAAGAAGGCCCAAGATACCAATGGTAGTAACATTTTTATTTATTTAATTCACTTTATAATAACATACACAATTTCAGTGTCTTGCAACAAATTTTCATAATTTATTGCTTTGCAAGAACATTAACACTTGTCAACAGAAGGTTGATAATTTAGTGCTTCACAAATATGCAACTACTTCTGTACTAGACTAAGAATGAATATTGTACAGCATATTACTTTTTGGATTATTTAAGGTGGATCATGAAGAACCATTGGAATATCTTACTGAGATGAGGCAGATCACTACTATGTTTATAAATGTCATCACAACTGAAACACCAGTAGATCAATTTATCTCTTTAGTAGATGAAGCCTATTACACAGTTTGTAGGTAAGATTTAATGTACAATTTCCTATGTAAAAAAGTTCTGAGGGGAAAATGATAGTAATATTTTGTTGTTTCTTTTCATGGTGCACCAACATTTGTTTTGGTTAAAAAAGTATATTTTGTGTAAAAGTGAGGAAATTTCTTCCAGCATCTGCTTTAATAACCAGTTCAGTTCTCCCTAATTGAAATGAACCTATTTAATAACTCTATGTGTTATCTTATTTATTCTGCTTGCTATATTGATTCTAAATTGGTTAAGCAGGGCACCTTTACTGAAAATCAGTGTTCCACTTTGGAACCAACCTCTGAAATATTATCTGTAGTAATTATAAAACATGTAAACATGTTTTATAATTACTACAGTGTAGTTGTATTATACATGTGTAGAATTTCAGACATATCCCTTTTTCAAATTCTGCAAACTCTCACTCATACACTTATGGCTGTATTGCCTTTACTGTGGATAATTTGACTAAATTGACTACATTCTTGGCCAATAATTATAAAGTATAAATTTAACCCACAGAAAAAATTATTTACAATATTTATTTCATTTATTGATAGATTAACAAATAAATATGAAAACAGAACTTATTTATAGCAAAACTTAGATTTTTTTCCTATTTTCGCCTTTTTGTTATAGTAACACTGAAAAATTTTCTGGCTGTGTGAATAAAGTATCTTTGTTTGACAAAGATCTCATGTTCCTGGTTATTTTTGGCTTAAGAGGCTCTAGTCATGATATGGAAACACAGAATGGCTTAATATGTGCAGCTTATTGTCATCAACAACTTAAATTGTTAATAGGAGTTAAAGCAGTATCAATTGGAGTGACTACAGGTAAAGCATTCTTTTGATTAATGAGTTAATTCACTCAGGTAGCTTCAATATCGTTTATTTCACAATTCAAGCCACAGATGTAGGCAGATATTTCAATGGCTTATTTATGTTTTCCAAAAAGATTTCCTGATAGAGAGGAATTTATACATTACAAATATATAAGCCAAGTTACTGAAGTAATTTTTAAAGTGAGAACTTATCATCCCTCAGCCTCGTCTTCTTTAATAAATCTAAAAATGTGTCAATGGGACCCTTGTAGATGCTGATACTGGCCATAGTTATACGAATCTAAATACCCTCTTCTATGGTTAGAACATTAGAATTTTGAAATTTTGGCACAAAAATATTAGAAGCACAACATTTCAATTAAGAAATTCAAGAAAAAATCATTTGGGATTTTTCCTGGGTGCGCATTATCTTGCGCAAAGTCACCCTTACCCATTTTCATGTCTGGGTGTTTGAGTAATCAGTGGCTGTTAAAGTACCTACATATTATTATTTTCTACATGTTTTCTCCCTAAAAGTTTAAAGCTCCAACTAGTGGTTTATTATTATGAATTACTCAATGTCCTAACCATTGGTTTCACTATCTGCTGTGAATTAAACTTGAATCCTACTGTCAATATTATTCTCACACTGATTGGTTGAGAACACTGAAAAAGAGATTTATTTTAAAATTTCCTAGTCAAATAATAGTTTTATTTTCTAAAATTTCCCATTGCTAATCTGCCTATTTTGATGCAAAACAAAAATTTTTAAGGGGTCAGTATTGTTGAAACTTCTGATTATTTTCTATTATGTAAATGCTTAATATCCATTTTTTATGTTTTGGTGGTAAAAACAGGAATGGCTTACTGTGGAGTAGTGGGTCATCCAATGCGAAGAGAATACACTGTCCTGGGCTCGACTGTCAATAAAGCAGCACGTATAATGGTTGCTTACCAAGGAAAAATCACTTGTGATAGAAGCACATTCATTCAGTCTAAACTTTCAGCAGCTTCTTTCAGTTTGCAAGAGACAAAGGAGCTTAAGGGTCTCTCAACAGTTGGACCCATTTATGAATTTAATTATGTAGAGAAAAGGTAAAAATTGGTTATTTTAGGATTCAGTATTTTGTAGGTTGTTTAACTGTGGAATTATCAGATTAGTGAAGCAAAATTAAATTATTTAAAACATTAATCTTAAAAATAATACTATCACAATTTAAGTTTGAGCTAGTAGAGAGATTAAAGGAAAGGAAGGTGTCATAGTAGATTGAAAACCTACGGAAAATCCCAAAGGAATAACAAGTGTGAAAAATAGCGACACGACTGGGACTCGAACCCAGGTCTCCCACTTTCCGAGCAGGTAATCTAACCACTGAACTACCGTGCCATATCAAGTTTATTTATTGACTTTCCTTAATATTTTTAACCTTACATCTAAGTTATATTTATATAGAAAATAACTTTATCTGATTCTAACTACATTGTAAAAACAAGGAATGTTGTCAAAAATTACATATCTGCATTGAATTACATGCTCCATGTTCATTTTCAATCTAGAATTATAAATTTAAAACAATCTTTATTTAGTAAGTAGTAGTCCCATATCCTTTTTTCAAATATATATTCATAGTTATGGCTGGATATTGAACTAAGTTAATGATGTGGATCAAATGCTTTTGTGATATGGAGCTGAAGAATTGTGCTTATTGAAATTCATTCATGAAATTAAAAAGAAGGCCCAAGATACCAATGGTAGTAACATTTTTATTTATTTAATTCACTTTATAATAACATACACAATTTCAGTGTCTTGCAACAAATTTTCATAATTTATTGCTTTGCAAGAACATTAACACTTGTCAACAGAAGGTTGATAATTTAGTGCTTCACAAATATGCAACTACTTCTGTACTAGACTAAGAATGAATATTGTACAGCATATTACTTTTTGGATTATTTAAGGTGGATCATGAAGAACCATTGGAATATCTTACTGAGATGAGGCAGATCACTACTATGTTTATAAATGTCATCACAACTGAAACACCAGTAGATCAATTTATCTCTTTAGTAGATGAAGCCTATTACACAGTTTGTAGGTAAGATTTAATGTACAATTTCCTATGTAAAAAAGTTCTGAGGGGAAAATGATAGTAATATTTTGTTGTTTCTTTTCATGGTGCACCAACATTTGTTTTGGTTAAAAAAGTATATTTTGTGTAAAAGTGAGGAAATTTCTTCCAGCATCTGCTTTAATAACCAGTTCAGTTCTCCCTAATTGAAATGAACCTATTTAATAACTCTATGTGTTATCTTATTTATTCTGCTTGCTATATTGATTCTAAATTGGTTAAGCAGGGCACCTTTACTGAAAATCAGTGTTCCACTTTGGAACCAACCTCTGAAATATTATCTGTAGTAATTATAAAACATGTAAACATGTTTTATAATTACTACAGTGTAGTTGTATTATACATGTGTAGAATTTCAGACATATCCCTTTTTCAAATTCTGCAAACTCTCACTCATACACTTATGGCTGTATTGCCTTTACTGTGGATAATTTGACTAAATTGACTACATTCTTGGCCAATAATTATAAAGTATAAATTTAACCCACAGAAAAAATTATTTACAATATTTATTTCATTTATTGATAGATTAACAAATAAATATGAAAACAGAACTTATTTATAGCAAAACTTAGATTTTTTTCCTATTTTCGCCTTTTTGTTATAGTAACACTGAAAAATTTTCTGGCTGTGTGAATAAAGTATCTTTGTTTGACAAAGATCTCATGTTCCTGGTTATTTTTGGCTTAAGAGGCTCTAGTCATGATATGGAAACACAGAATGGCTTAATATGTGCAGCTTATTGTCATCAACAACTTAAATTGTTAATAGGAGTTAAAGCAGTATCAATTGGAGTGACTACAGGTAAAGCATTCTTTTGATTAATGAGTTAATTCACTCAGGTAGCTTCAATATCGTTTATTTCACAATTCAAGCCACAGATGTAGGCAGATATTTCAATGGCTTATTTATGTTTTCCAAAAAGATTTCCTGATAGAGAGGAATTTATACATTACAAATATATAAGCCAAGTTACTGAAGTAATTTTTAAAGTGAGAACTTATCATCCCTCAGCCTCGTCTTCTTTAATAAATCTAAAAATGTGTCAATGGGACCCTTGTAGATGCTGATACTGGCCATAGTTATACGAATCTAAATACCCTCTTCTATGGTTAGAACATTAGAATTTTGAAATTTTGGCACAAAAATATTAGAAGCACAACATTTCAATTAAGAAATTCAAGAAAAAATCATTTGGGATTTTTCCTGGGTGCGCATTATCTTGCGCAAAGTCACCCTTACCCATTTTCATGTCTGGGTGTTTGAGTAATCAGTGGCTGTTAAAGTACCTACATATTATTATTTTCTACATGTTTTCTCCCTAAAAGTTTAAAGCTCCAACTAGTGGTTTATTATTATGAATTACTCAATGTCCTAACCATTGGTTTCACTATCTGCTGTGAATTAAACTTGAATCCTACTGTCAATATTATTCTCACACTGATTGGTTGAGAACACTGAAAAAGAGATTTATTTTAAAATTTCCTAGTCAAATAATAGTTTTATTTTCTAAAATTTCCCATTGCTAATCTGCCTATTTTGATGCAAAACAAAAATTTTTAAGGGGTCAGTATTGTTGAAACTTCTGATTATTTTCTATTATGTAAATGCTTAATATCCATTTTTTATGTTTTGGTGGTAAAAACAGGAATGGCTTACTGTGGAGTAGTGGGTCATCCAATGCGAAGAGAATACACTGTCCTGGGCTCGACTGTCAATAAAGCAGCACGTATAATGGTTGCTTACCAAGGAAAAATCACTTGTGATAGAAGCACATTCATTCAGTCTAAACTTTCAGCAGCTTCTTTCAGTTTGCAAGAGACAAAGGAGCTTAAGGGTCTCTCAACAGTTGGACCCATTTATGAATTTAATTATGTAGAGAAAAGGTAAAAATTGGTTATTTTAGGATTCAGTATTTTGTAGGTTGTTTAACTGTGGAATTATCAGATTAGTGAAGCAAAATTAAATTATTTAAAACATTAATCTTAAAAATAATACTATCACAATTTAAGTTTGAGCTAGTAGAGAGATTAAAGGAAAGGAAGGTGTCATAGTAGATTGAAAACCTACGGAAAATCCCAAAGGAATAACAAGTGTGAAAAATAGCGACACGACTGGGACTCGAACCCAGGTCTCCCACTTTCCGAGCAGGTAATCTAACCACTGAACTACCGTGCCGCGTCTCTCTCACACTGTTAAGGGAATGCTTTGTGAGCAAGACTGGCATTTTTCACACTTGTTATTCCTTTGGGATTTTCCGTAGGTTTTCAATCTACTATGACACCTTCCTTTCCTTTAATCCTTGTGATTTCCTTGGGGGAAATACCTCAATAATACCTGCTTTGTGAGCTGGCTGCCTCTGTGAGGACCTCGGACGGCAGGTTGTGCCACTATGTGGAGACTGCCAGTCTTGCTCACAAAGCATTCCCTTAACAGTGTGAGAGAGATGCGGCACGGTAGTTCAGTGGTTAGAATACCTGCCCGGAAAGTGGGAGACCTGGGTTTGAGTCCCAGTCGTGTCGCTATTTTTCACACTTGTTATTCCTCTAGTAGAGAGAGTTGAGCATTTGACTTTCATGCAAGTTCTTCTGGGTTCAATTCCAGGTGGGGGCCCACATGAATAATGACCTTGGTTGTTGAAGCTTTTTCAGCAATACTACTTCTATTAATTTATGCCTTTGCCGTGATGTTTTTTCCTTGAAGCTCAGCATGTTTCAGCTTTAAAAGTTTTTTCCTAAATCTTCATTTACTTTAATTGTTACCATCTAAATGTTGCTACTATAGACTTAAATTTCATAGAACTGTTATTATCTCTTATGAGCATATTGCCATGGTCTGGCAAATTGCCTGGGCAAATTTTGTCAGAAGAGTACCATTTTCAATGAAACAAAGGATTTGAGAGTCAATGTAATGCCAAACGATATCATTAGATGCTGAAGTTATGTTCTTTACGTTATTACGTTATTATGTTATCGATGCATCTATGTTACTACATGAATGATGGACTTAAGATGATGTTGTTGCTGAAAGCCATTGTTAATTGATGGAATATATAGTCATTTATTTTTGAGATTAATGTTTTAAGATACATAACGAATTGGTGTTAAAATTCTGGGTACCTAAATAATTGTTTCTTGAAACTTTGAGGACATGTGCCATAAGTTTGTCCCACCATCTTTGGCACTAGAAGTCTTCAAGGTACTTAATTAGTTTCCTGCTTTACTTTATTCTCAATCAGTTTTCTGCTTATAACCTGTACTCTGTCAAAGCCTAGACTAATTAAATTCTTCAAACAGAATTTTTATTTACATTAATGTCTAAAAGAACTATGAAAATGAGAACAAATCTTAACAGAATTTCAGTATGACCAGTTATACCTTTGGAAAGACATTTTTCATATGACTGAGTGTACATATTCATAACTCTTAAGAAGAAATTCGTTGTTCTTTGAATGAGAACAATAATACTAATATTTGTGTAATACATAATGTAATACCCAAATATTATACACTTTAAGATGGTTAATAATTACATGATTTCATTCCAAAAATATATAACAACTTGAGTGGTATTCTACTTAACTGGGGAAATTAAAAGGTAGATTAAAACTTGGCTTATGTAAGCAAAAGAAGTAATAGGAAACTAGCTTATGAATCTATAAGGAAAAGGAACATGGCTGTTGTAAGACACCAGAGTTAGATAAAAGCTCCAAATAGCCCTTGTTTGCGAAGAAACTAACCGTTGAAGAATTCCAGCCAGCGTGGGTTGGGGTTCTCCGTGGTCGCGCTTAGCAAGTATCGTTCTCGATATGTATTTCAACAACTAAGTTGCCATCTTCGGGAGAGAAGAATAACTTCAGTTCAACTTCAACTTCAGTTCTTCTGTTATTCTTCTCCCCCGAAGATGGCAACTTAGTTGTCGAAATATGTATCGAGAACGATACTTGCTAAGCGTGACCACAGAGAACCCCAACCCCCGCTGGTGGGAATTCTTCAACGGTTAGTTTCTTCGCAAACAAGGGCTATTTGGAGCTTTTATCTAACTCTGATGTCTTACAACAGCCATGTTCCTTTTCCTTATAGATTCATAAGCTAGTTTCCTATTACTTCTTTTGCTTACATAAGCCAAGTTTTAATCTACCTTTTAATTTCCCCAGTTAAGTAGAATACCACTCAAGTNATATATATATATATAATTGTTTAAATAGGCTAAATATACTCTTTTATGTAGTATTGTGGTTAAATGTGTTGTTGTACATTTCTGCTACTGTGTCTTCATGAATGGAACATTTCCATTTGCCTTTTGGATAGGAGAAATGTTAGGGTTGCAGGGAAATGTACAGGTAATGGGAAAATGAAAAAAAATCTTTCATTAAATTTGCTCACACAAGGAAACCTAATTTGGTGTTAATGGCCAAATAAGAGGAGAAATCCTCATTCTTCATAATTTCAATGTACTGATCACAAATATGATTAATTTGAAAATTGCTGTTTTGTCAAGATAATCATTATTTTATTTGATTAATTCCTTCTTTTCATTCATATCATTTTGCTATTTTCAACTACCTAGATGCATTAAAGCTCTAAAAAGTTATTTTTCAATTATTTTTGTCTATGATGGGTATATAATTGCAAAAAATAATTGAAAAACCAATTAATGACTATGATAATATGAAAGTCAATAAGGTATGAGTGATGCTGAGTAATCACATTAATTGTTTTCATTCCTTTTTGAATGCTCTGAAAAGTTATTCTTAGGGTTATTATACCTCATATCTGAATCTCTATCTTATAGCATATGGCTCATAATCAGTGCGGAAAGCTAGGACAAACTACCACACTCCTCATTTTGCCTAATCGCCAATTTTTTTCCCAAAGCGTTTTGTCATTAATGGTGGGAAGGATGAAGTTCAAACCAGTTTTTGGGTTGAAGACTGTTCAGATGTTTTTGCACCGTATATGCACTAATATGGGTTAATTGTACTTGTGTAAGAAATGTCTATTACTATATTGCATTTTCAATATATTTATTTGGAATATTGTATTGTATATATACCACTTTGCAAATCAGTAGTTTATTTTCATTTCTGAAGTGCATTGTATTACACTTGTAATTAAATTTGTAATTTTTGGAAAATCTTTGCATTAATTGAATAAATCATTATGATAACTAAAGGAAAATAATTAGTGCAAATGTATTTATTGTCTAATAAATATAAATTAATAAACCAATTATATATATAAACCAATTAATAATCCCAAATGATATTAATTGATAATATTATTATAATAATTAATTTTTTTATCGCATCATTAAAACTCTACCTAGCTAATGTGGTTAATTCTTTTTTCCTTCAAATTTTTAGAGCAATCTCTGATGTTGAAGTAACGCCATGGCCACTTCTTGGTCGAGACACAGCAATCAATCTTTACTACTCAAAGTTTGTTTCTTTGCTAATTCATAAGAAGATGAAAGATAAAAAACTCAAGCACACAGTACTTCACTCTGGCATTGTGTTTTATGGAGAACCAAGAATTGGCAAAACTCGTCTTTTGGAAGATCTGGCTAATTTGACAAGAGCTCAGGATTATCCATGTGTTCTTGCTTCCTTGACATCAGCTCATCGTCGAGCACCTTACGCAGCTGCTGCATATCTTTTCCAACTAATTATAGGTATTGATCACCTTGCAAATGCTAAGGAAAAAGAAGAAATCATATCCTCATATTTTGGCTTAGAGCTTAAAGCAAGTGATCTTTGTTATCTGAATGACATTTTCCAGGTAATAATATCTACACTCAATATCCAATTTCAACAACATCGACTCATTCATTCAACCATGAGTTAATCTAATGTACTTTTTGGGATTCCTACCTTTGTGTTCTTACAGATAAAGCTGACTTTGACTGATGATTATAAGGATCAAAGTGAAGAAGAAAGGGCAGCCAAAAGAATAAAAGTTGCTAAGAAGCTTTTAAATTTGGTAAAAAGATTTTATTTATGTATACTATAGATTTTTGGAATTTAATAAATGTATAAATACGGTTAACTTTCTATTATCTGTGGACAGATTATCCAGTTTTTCTGCTTATTTGTGCATGTTTTCTTACTCTTCATATACCTATATGTTTCACCAAATTTACGAAAGAAGTACTCAAAAATCAAGGGTATTTTAGCATTCTAATATAAGCAGGACTGTAATAAGACCATTTCTATGGATGAGTGGGAATACTGCTATAGTGATATTAATGCTGCTAAATAGATTCAGAGTTGGGGGAAGAAAACTCTTAATGGGTCCATGAAACAATAAAAAATTAGCCTGGATAATCGACAGTTTATTGTATCACCTTTTATATGGATTCACGCTATATCCACCAATTATAACTTATATTGTTTTCTTATCAGAGAAATAATTTTCAGCTTAATCATGTAGCTTAAAGCTTCATGTCTTTGATTTGCATGATAGGACTCCAAATTTCCATTTCTATTATTTAACTTACATAACTTTTGTAAGTTTTAAAAGTAAAAAGGTACTGATCAACTTTTAGTTTGTTCTACTTATCTATTTATTTTTTCTTCCTGATATTTTCTAGCTCAGCTATTTTCTACTCAGCATGGCTCATTTTGGTAAATTGACTATTGTCATCTCTGCTTATAATTCTAATCTCCTGCCTCAGTGAATGCCATTCATCTGTAGATATTTTGTATTTTATGTATTGTATTCGCTGTGTTATTTGGTCATATGACAGTTTAGTCATGGGTTGTATGTCATAATCAATTGTTATTGTTATTTATCTTATATTTTGATTTCTCCTCATCAATATATAAATCTGAAACACCATTAATTTATCTTTTGATATGTGTTTTATGCACATAAAGGACTTCAAATTGAATGTAAATAATATTCTGCTATTCTTTTATGGTTGGATAACTGTTTCTCTTCCTTAATGCACTCTCCAATTCAGGTAGCACATACTTCTAATGTTTGCTCAAAAAGAAACATAAAAGTAGTGAAAATATTATTGCATTCTATATAGTAAAAAATTAAGAATTAATTATGACATAAATCCTATTGTTTGCTAATGACAAAATTAACAAAGGACTTAACTACTGCTGGACCAACCTATGGCAAACTAAATTACTGTGCCCTTTTACTGTGTAGCTTTATTGATCATATTAAAGGAAAGAGGAATTTTAATTCAGGTAAGTGAAACTACTATAAAACTAGTGAGAAAAACAATTAATACTAATTTCTAACTTATATGTAAGTCCTGAATGAAACCCTATCTATAAATAAGAAATCATAAACAGATGACTGAAGTAATTAAAGTGTGTATTTATCTTTCAGTGCTGCTTGGCTGTTGCCCCAGTGGTTGTGATTGCATTGGATGACATTCATCACATGGACCCTCCATCTGCTTTGCTGTTTGCATCTTTTTTGGATTGTGATAACATCCTATTTGTGTTCACAGCAACAGCAGATATACCCCTTGAACTTGCAAATGTTGAGGAATTTGAATCAGAAGGAGTCCTTTTTTTACAAATTGGCGAATCTCAATCCTCTTTTGCAAAATTTTATGAACATCCTCGCCTATTTCATTACCCTCTCACTGGTCTTCCTTTAGAATGCATGGCTCCACTTGCTTGCCAGATGCTTGAGGTACGAGGAATTTCTTCAGAATTGGAAAAGTATGTATCTTTTGGTAAGTCTAGTGTTTCATAATATAAGTGACAAAGAAAAAATAAGGAGGTTATAGGGCATCCATATAGCCACATGATTGACTTTGGTGAAAGCTTTTCCAGGCTCAATTCCCAGTAGGGGCTCACTTGCAAAATGACCTTAGTTGTCAATGTTGTCACCTTAAAAACAATTGCTTTTAAAGAAGATACATGGCAGTTTATTAAACCCATAGATATAAGAATGTCATCTGAAGTGAATCTTTCTTGTAGAACATACAACATGTGTTTCACTCTTTCAGTGATAGTGTTCCATAAACTCCACCCAAAAGTATCTGAAAAGGTTAAAGTATGCACAAGATATATTGATTGATATATAAGATATAACTGATTTTATTTTTATATGACTTTACCATTTTTTCATGCTTCTGTTTGATGCAACTTTCATTATTTCCTATCTTCTCTTTTGGAAACTTGTCAAGACCATAATCTCTGGTTTTAGGGTGTTCCCAGTGTACAAATCTTCAGTTTTGTAATTTTCATAACCTAGTTCAAAGTTAGACTACTGTCGGATTGAAAATAGTATAGCCCTGCACTTTGACGAGTTACCCATTGATGCTTTGCAATTATATTGGGACATGTTATACATTGTTCGAAAGAGCATTTGTTTGCCTTTAAGATGATATACATTAAGAGTCAGTATCTATCTCCTGCTTTATGTGAGTCAACGTAAACCAAATCAAAACACAGTAAATCCGCACAAATCCATGACTCGGTCATCTTCACACCTTTGTGGAACAATGACCAGGAGTCACAGAGAAACCAAACTTTTAGCAGAAATGTGGTTTATAGTCATGAAGCAAAATCCACGTTTCTGAGATCCGACCATGATTTATTGACCTTTGATAAGCGTCTGAATTAAAAATCGATCTACTCCTACAAATTTGATCCTACGCAGTTGAAATTTTTACTACACCCTATTTCAGTGATTAAAAAAAATAAGCGAGGGCGATTTCTCCTAAATACATTTGGGGGAGAGATATGAGGCGGCCTATAATGATGACGTCGCTCCGGCGAGGTGACGTTGCCGCCTCGTCAGGACGTGAAAGCACGCATTTGAATGCTGAGATATCAATGGAATGCTTAGATTACTTTGTATTGTTTGTAGATATTTGCAATAAATAATTGATTAAGTAAGATTTCAGAGATAGCACAATCTCCTCATAAAGATAGGAGTTCCTTCCCTTTTGTGATGTTCAAACATGTTTTATTTCTTATTTCATCATGTTTTAACTTTATTTGGCATTGAAGAACACATAGGATGTACTATTTCAATGAACTCATATGAATGCCTGCATTTTGTAGAACATAGTTTGGGAATAGCTGCCTTTCTCTGACAAGTTTTATGTATGCCATAAGCATAGCTCCCTCTAATTTTTTCCATCTTTGAGTAGCAAAAAAATTACTACAGTTGCTTAATGTATGAGGGTTATACAATATATAAGTTCCGTTTTGGTCTGTAGGTTGCTAGGGGTTTTTTTTGCCAAATCTGGCAACATTGTATGAAAGAGGGGAACCTTCTGAATAGATTGAGAGGTGAAGGGCCTCAGTAGCCCTAAAAACACGGTCACATCAAGTCGTTGAAATGGAGCCCTCGACGTCGCGTTCTACCACCTTGGTGCCTGTTCCGTCTCGAGTTGTTGTACCCAGAGTGCTATAGACTTGAAGGGGATGCTTTCCTCAAGTCCATAGTCACTGGAGATGAAACCTGGGTGTCACACTATACCCCAGAGAACAAAAGGCAATCCATGCAGTGGAAACACACCACCTCCCCTAGTGCGAAAAAATTCAAAGTTGTCAAGTCCACCAGGAAGATCATGGCCTCTGTTTTCTGGGACCAATAAGGAATTCTCCTGATTGATTTTTTGCTTCAAGGAGAAACAATTAATACCTCCCGGTATTGTGAGACCCTGAAGAAGCTTTGTTGGGCCATCCAAAACAAGAGAAGAGGAATGTTGACCTCTGGTGTGTGCTATCTCCACGTCAACACACGACCTCACGTTGCTCGTTCCACTACGGAACTTTTGGATCAGTTTGGTTGGGATGTTCTGTACATCCACCTTACAGTCCCGACTTGGCCCCTTCAGACTTTCGTCTATTCACCAAAATGAAGGAGGGATTAGCTGGAGAACATTTCACAAGTGACGAGGAACTGAAAGAAGCAGTCACCAACTGGACCAAGGAGGTGGTGGGAAGCTTCCACAAGGAGGGGAATTTAAAGCTTATTTCTCAGTATACGAAGGGCATTGAAGTCACCGGAGATTATGTGGAAAAATAATACATACTGTCAAGAACATTTCCTGTAAGTTTCAATTTTTTTCAATAGAAACTCGATTAAAAAAAAATGGAACTTATATACTGGATGCCCCTCGTATGAATCATTACTGCCAAGGAGTAGTTTTTGTTTGCAATTTTTCTGATTTTATTTATTTAAATGGCAAAATGAACCATGTAATCCCATGATGCAAGTCCTTATATGCTAAATCATTAATTCATTTATGAAAACTAAAGCTAGACTCTTTCAAACTTTCCAGTCTCTAGGTCTTTCAGTCTTGGGTCTCTAGAAAAATTAATTAGGCTTAATAAACAAAAAGGTTTTGCATGGCTGCCCCAGCATGCAACGTAGAGAGAATCCTGGTCATAGGTAGTTTTTTCTCTATTCCAGCCAACTAATTTCACTCCCCCTTTAATATTATATTAAAAACCTTAAATCAGCAAAAGGAAACAGCATTTTGAAGCGATTCTCAGATAATGATACTGGGAGGGGTCCTATTCCTCGTTATCTATATCTCTTTTACTTCATAATTAATGGCTTAACAGTTATTTTACTTAGGATTTCTAAAATAGGGCCTAGATTTGTACCGATTTTACACATTCATGCTTAATGTAGAGTTTTTCTTCTTCCAATTAGTAATTTTTCATCAAACAGGATTCATTTTATTCACAAAGTAACATACAATTTTGGATTTGAAATTTCTTAACCTTTGGCATTAATTGGATTTGAAGTGAGTTATTGAGATTGGATTATATTCTTAAATAAAATTAAGAAATTAATGTTTATATTGAAATACTATCCATGGAAAATTATTTGATATCNAAAATTGTCTCTGAGGAAGGGTCTATGTTTTTGGGTTTGCCTAGTGCTCAAGGTATCTAAATGTGCTCCTGAAAGCAGTACACAAGCTATAATCTCTAGATTACTCTGTGAATTTCAGTGTTAATTCTTAATTTTTCCAGACTGTCCTAAATTCTTCCCAAGTAGAAACCATTAAATTTTTAAGGTTCCATACATGAATGTTTTTGTAAATTAATGTCACTTATAAACATACACAATATTAATTGTACCTCAGTTTCATATATTACACCAAGTGAAAAAATAGAAAATATTCTCCATTAGTTTACTTGATGAATAAATCCATTTTCTTGGGTATATTTACAAAATATGGCTTCTTGACAGTGGCAGTTGTAAAATAATGCCATTCAATTTATTTTAATGTGTAATAAAAATTATAAAATATTTAACTGTTGATAACAAGAAAATCAAGTACAGCCTGATGATTTTGTAAACAGTCTAATGATAAATGGATCCCTGAAGACTTATGTTTCACTCAACCTTTGATAAAATCATATCACAGCAAAACTTTTTTTATGTAAATCTACCAACGATGAGAGAATTATGATTTGTGTGTTTTAAAAGGATGTTTCTCTTTGAAAGTATTTTACAGAATAGTAGTCGTGGAAATCCAGGTTGGGTAGAAAGTTATTTGATCTGTTTAATGCAAAGTGGATCCCTGTACCTTGCCACTATGGATCCAAAAAATCCTCAACATGAAAGTTTGGTATTTCCTGACGAGATAATGGTATCTCGTCAGGGACGGGATTATTTAAAGAAATATAAAATACCAGAAGAAAATTTCGAATTTGTTGACCAGTTTAAGGATCTCAAGACTTTGATGGAGGAGCAGGAGAAAACGGAATATTCTTATAAAAGTGATTTACAATCAAACTTAGTATGTATTACCACTACTTATTATGATCAATATTTATAATTATTTATAGTAAAACCCATTTAAAACACTACTTCTTAAGATGCCATCCTGCTTAATATGCTTTATTCCCTAGGTACTGGTTCCTTTGGTATAAAACACATGATAAGGGTAACACCTAAAACACTCTGCTTACCTCTTATAAGCCAAATCTTTCCCTTGCCCAGTTGCACTGTAACCCATTACGGCCAGCCCCCCACCTCATTGATTTACAAAAATTGTTTGAGTAATCTCTATCACCATCTTCCACTCTTCTCTCCTGTTTCACTTTGTACTTCAGGGGTTCCTTTTCATTCTCTTGTTTGTAATGAACAAACAAACAAAATGAATGAGAAAATGAAGATATTGTGTATATTGTCTCCATTCAACTATCAGAGCTGATTCTTTTCTCTTGGTCCTGGTCCCTTTCACATGAAACAGTAAAAATACAGCTCAAGATGCTCTGCTGACCACTTTTAAGGTGAATTTTTCCATTAGACCCACTGCAACACTCTTTAGCTGATTCTTTTCCTCAATTGAAAGACTAGCCGATTCATTTACTCATTCGAAAATTGATTGTATTACCAGTATTTCCATCCTCTGCTGTAGGGTTCCTTTTTAAATTCTTGTTTGCAATGTGTAATTTTTTAAGAAGAAATTGGAGATATCACAATGCAACAATCTCCATCACACTGTCAAATCCGATTCTAGCTCTGAGATTGAGTAAGATCTTCACTAACAGTCTTGTCTCAGGGTAGAATGTAGGATTAAAAAGTTATGTGGCTGTGTTACAATCTCAAATTGTAAACTTATTGAATAAACTAGAGTGACGGTGTAGTGTTTGATGGGCTATTGAGTGTAGTGTTGGAGATATTGAGGTCTGTGACAGCCTCTCTCTACTGCAGTTTAAAAAGTAATTATTCTTATCTAATTATATATCTGGTCAAAATTGCTTCATTGTTGAATGAAAATTTACCAGAATGATGCAGCATAGGATGGTGACCTCTGTCTGCAAAGCAGACCATTCTTATAATATTATAAAAAAGATGAGAAGGTAACCAGTATTACACAACAATAGTTCACAGTCTCTCTTGATACCCTTTCTATAGTTATGGAAAATAAAATAAAACAGTACTGTTTTTGTCTTGAGGTTAAAGCATTNCCACAGCAATCAAAGATGTATTTGAAGCAAGGATTATTTCTTGTGCAAAATATGAAATGAAATCTAAGAATTTAGGAACACTTAAACCACAGTGCTGCTGCAATGAAGGGATGAAAATATGTAAGTTAATAATTTAGTTTCACTCATATCTGAGAGCTATTCCATGTTATTCTCCACATACAGCATTTTGCTAATGTGTAAGAAAATCAATGGTTACCTATTGATAATTTTACTCCATAACTTCTCCAAAAGTTTACTAACCAAGTCTGTGCATAAGCTCTTATCCCTTGAACAATTCAAAGCAAAAAATATTTTAAACTCCATAAAATAACTCTTATTTCCAGTAAGTTGCCATTTATAGAATATGAGAATATGGAAATCGTAACTGAAACCTTGGAATCATAAAATCTTCATTCACAGACTATGGAACTCGTCTTCCAATGTATGCTTTCTGCAATCTGTTACAATTTCGAACTCCATTACACCGAGAAACTGCTTATGAATTATTACCAGAGGATCAAAAGAAAGATCTTCATGGAAGAGCTGTTAGTTTCTTAGAAAATGAAGCTCATCGTTGCAAAGCATGTGGAAATCTCCCATTTTTCAAAGTTCCAGCATTCAATGCACCTATGGTAAAAATCAATCTAAAAACTTAATCATCATAGATGAACTATCATAATCAGCATATTCTTCCTAAGATCATGAATACCTAAATTCTTTAAATTTTGAGATTGCAGAAAAAATTTTAAAAGGTTTCGAAATATAAGAAGAAATTTGTTTTAATTTATTCTATTAACCAATTCTATTTAAACAACGGATTTAAAAATATGATCTACTGATGAAATGATATAGTATGCTGTAATGTTTTATGTAATCCTTCCAATATTATCCAAGCAAATTTATCAATCAAACTGATATCTTGATTTCATCTCAGAAAGACTTTAAACTATCTATCCACTTCATTAAGTGAATTTGAAATGTTGAGATCTACTTATTCAAAATGTGAACAAATTCATTCCATTTAATTTCACTTCTTCTTTTCCATTATCTATAGGATAAAAGTGATTCTAGAGTGATGGCTTCTATAGTTGATCATCCTATATGTTTACTAGTGCCTGATTTTAATGTTGATGTGGCTGATGTCCCAAACTCAATGGCTGGTAAATATTGCATGAATTAATTTCATTTCGTAACTTAATGAATGATGGAGTAGTTACCTATTATCAAAGCAAGTGGCTGTAGCTGTCCACCCCATACATGTTCTAATGAATTCATGATTCAGTTTAATCACAGAAAAGTTGTGATGTCTTGCAGCCAGTGTTTTTTATGCTCTATCAAAGTTCACCTTGGAAAAATTTCTTAATGTTGAAAATATTTTGAATAGGCATTGTAAGGGTTAATAAAATACATAGTTAAAGAAATATTGAGGAGATTTTGGCATAATATTGTTAGTGGATGGTCAATGAAACACTAAATTAACACAGACTCAATCTTATGCGTTAGATGCTCAATCTCATATTTTCTACTTAGCACAAACTTACATTGACGAGATATTTTATAAATTCATTCTCTCCATTAAAATAACTTGATCTACTTTCATTATGATTTGAATCCTCTTGATATTTCAAATAATTTTTAAGGTGATTACTCAGCTTATATATAAATAATTCTCAAAAAATAATTACAAGTCAATAATTATTTAATTTGTTAGGAATAAAGAATCACAACATTAATCTGATGTCAAGAGCATATTTTACAATACAGCTTTTATAAAAAGTTTTATGGTAAATTTTAAAATAAATTAACTCCATATTTGTGCTCTAAAATATAGGGAGATGATTACATTAAGTTATTTTTGTAACATTTTTATCAACTACCAAAATTGTCTCTGAGGAAGGGTCTATGTTTTTGGGTTTGCCTAGTGCTCAAGGTATCTAAATGTGCTCCTGAAAGCAGTACACAAGCTATAATCTCTAGATTACTCTGTGAATTTCAGTGTTAATTCTTAATTTTTCCAGACTGTCCTAAATTCTTCCCAAGTAGAAACCATTAAATTTTTAAGGTTCCATACATGAATGTTTTTGTAAATTAATGTCACTGAAATATATATATTACATGAACATAATATCCATTCAAGGAATTGAGAAGCAAGGAATTGAGTTAAATTCTGATTTGATGAGTATTCATACTTAATAGAATATTTAGAATTTTTTTCTCACAGATTTGTAAGCTGCCATTCAATGCCCTATAAATTAGAATAAACTTTTCCATAAAAATACTAGAAATACATAGTATGAGGAATATTATTACAATAGAAAAGCATACATTAACTGAGAGAATTACTTCTTGAAATTGCATTACATTCAACCAAGTGCTTGGTTAATGCCCAAATGTTTACCAAGACAAAAACTTTAGATATTTATCCTTTTTCATGTAAATGAACCCAGCAATTTCATTTCTATTTGAGTATTTGGAATATAAAGTGTCATATTTTATGTCATTCTTTAATTTATCTTTATGAGCCTCCTGTGAATTTCTCACCCTTTAGGAGTAATAATGACAGCTTTTGACAGCCTGGATCCTTTCACTCATTTCCTTGTTAAGGCTGCATCAGTGCTTGGAACTAAATTCATGAGAAGTATGTTGATACACGTGATGGAATTTCCAAGTCCCAGAAAAGTGGCTGATGGTGAGTTAGAGCATATCTCATATCTTTTTTTGGAAAATTCGTTTTATTTTTTGTGTGAAATAAAACTATTTATTGGAAAAAACTTCTTTGGTATCACAGAAAATGGTCATGTGATTGCTATTATAGTAGAAATCTCTATGTTGAAAATAAATGTTTGTGAAAACAGCGTTACATGTATAATGCACATCAAGCATGAATACATTGAATTAATCTCACATGTATTTTGGGGAGTCATTATCGCATTATAGAAGTAATTAATATGGTATTTGCAGGATTTGATGTTTTCCCGGTGAATAATGCTGTAGAAGTCTTCTCGGGTGGACAACCGGGTCAGTTCTTCGGTAAATACCGACGTTTCGGCGACGCCCTCTGTCGCCATCTTCAGGGATGATTATTATCTATTCTCATCCCTGAAGATGGCGACAGAGGGCGTCGCCGAAACGTCGGTATTTACCGAAGAACTGACCCGGTTNCCACAGCAATCAAAGATGTATTTGAAGCAAGGATTATTTCTTGTGCAAAATATGAAATGAAATCTAAGAATTTAGGAACACTTAAACCACAGTGCTGCTGCAATGAAGGGATGAAAATATGTAAGTTAATAATTTAGTTTCACTCATATCTGAGAGCTATTCCATGTTATTCTCCACATACAGCATTTTGCTAATGTGTAAGAAAATCAATGGTTACCTATTGATAATTTTACTCCATAACTTCTCCAAAAGTTTACTAACCAAGTCTGTGCATAAGCTCTTATCCCTTGAACAATTCAAAGCAAAAAATATTTTAAACTCCATAAAATAACTCTTATTTCCAGTAAGTTGCCATTTATAGAATATGAGAATATGGAAATCGTAACTGAAACCTTGGAATCATAAAATCTTCATTCACAGACTATGGAACTCGTCTTCCAATGTATGCTTTCTGCAATCTGTTACAATTTCGAACTCCATTACACCGAGAAACTGCTTATGAATTATTACCAGAGGATCAAAAGAAAGATCTTCATGGAAGAGCTGTTAGTTTCTTAGAAAATGAAGCTCATCGTTGCAAAGCATGTGGAAATCTCCCATTTTTCAAAGTTCCAGCATTCAATGCACCTATGGTAAAAATCAATCTAAAAACTTAATCATCATAGATGAACTATCATAATCAGCATATTCTTCCTAAGATCATGAATACCTAAATTCTTTAAATTTTGAGATTGCAGAAAAAATTTTAAAAGGTTTCGAAATATAAGAAGAAATTTGTTTTAATTTATTCTATTAACCAATTCTATTTAAACAACGGATTTAAAAATATGATCTACTGATGAAATGATATAGTATGCTGTAATGTTTTATGTAATCCTTCCATTTTAGATGTTAACAGTCTAATTAAAGTTTTTCAAATGTAACTTACTGAGAACTACATCCATGTGTTGACCTTAGTTTGTTCAGCAAAGAGATAAAGTTCTTAGGTATTCATATTGAACCCTAATTGAATGGTCAGTTCACATTGGTCACTTATGTAAAAAATTAATTTCTGTGTATTATATGCTGTCTGTTTTGAAACACTCTCAGTATTTAGGTCTTAAAAAATGTTTATTATTATGAAATCGTATTAGCCACTATGGCCAATGTTTATTTCAACTATTTCTTTCCTTTTCTTTTCTTCCAAATCTCTCTCATTTGTGCCCGATGTTTCTCTTTTCTTTCCCCAGTCCATACAGCTCCAGTTTTCATTTTGGGATTTTCTTGAAAACCTTTGGCTTTTTGAAGCTTATCCTGAAGTGGTGAATGGTCTTCAACGTCTTCCTGTGTATTTTCTAGTTCTTGATTATCCTTCTCAGTTTCTTCAAACCACGTATTGGTTGTTTTCAATTTTCGAAGGTAGTTGAAGAGTCTTCCTGTGAGTCTGTTGGAATTCATTTGTTGAAGTTGTCCATAGAATGCAATTCTTCCTTTTCTAATTGTATCCATAATTTTCTCAATATGTGTATAAAGTGCACTATTGTGGTGTTTCTGGATCCTGTTGGAGATGTGATGAAGTATCTGACTCCTGTTTTAATCTCAAAATATCTGGAAGTTTCATCTGTGAATTTTACTTTTGAATGGGTATTTGTTAACATTTGTAGTATCAAATTTTTTGTTTAATTCATGTTTGTCAAATACAAATTCATTAAAGATTTTAAACAGAGTTCTTCTATCAATTGAGTCATGTGCCTTTTTGAAGTCAACATCAACAACAACTTCATTGTTATATGCTGACTTCCCATTTTGTTTTTTAAAGGAGAGGTTTGGTGAAGAATATTTACTTAGGTAATTTCTTAGATATTCTGTAAAAGTTTCTTATGTTATTCCTTTCAAAATCTTCTTACCATTTATTATTTTTCATGATATCTTGTTCCCTTGTGTTCAAATAATTTCTCTTTATATTCCTGATTAATTTGGCTGTATTTATCCCGGGTAATTCTTGGTTGCCAGATTCTCATCAGTGAAAACAGAGGTAACCTCCCTCTTGTTAAAGAGAATCCTCCCAACTTGTTGGTCTTTAAAATTCAGAAAAAAAATAATTTGTTCAATGTGTAATGCTCCCTATCAAGCTAATTGTAAACCATTGTTTAAAAAAGTAAGCCTGTTAACAGTTTCCTCCACCTATGTCTTTAATATTGTGACTTTTGCAAGGCAAAATGTTTCTGTTTGAAAAGTCTATCATAGTCACTATACTAGAAGATTTAATGATTTCCATTCCATAAATCAAAATGTTTAAATTTGTTTGCAAGGTCCTACAGCTAGCTGCATCAGATTTTATAATGCCCTGCCACCTTCAGTTAAAATATTATTCTTTCAATTTATTTAAAAAAACCTTAAATGTATATTTATTGGACAATTATCTCTTCAGTTCTTGATATTTCTAATCTATTCTACATATATATAATTCATACTATTTCTTCTTAGAGTAAGAACATTATTTACCTAGTTTTTCTACAGTAATCCTTCATACTTTCATACAATCACCTATATTGTTGTATCATATACATCCATACCTGTGTTCATATATTCATATATGAACACTGTGTTCATATATGAATATATGAACACTGTGTTCATATATGACCAAAGCCTCACATTTCTCTTCAATGTACACAATTCAACCAGCTTTTCCATACATACCATATTTTAATACCCTCCTCATAAGCCATCTTTGCCACTCTGGTTCCATTTCTTTCAGTACTAATTAACATAAAACACTAATCTATGCTGTTCACTCAGCCTTTCCTTTATTCCATAATCATTCATTACATAATGATTACTGAACCTGTTTCTGACACACATACCCTTCATTCAATTCTTTTCATGTTTTCCGTTTCAAGTTTACTCATATATATATCCTGTCAAACCAAGTTTTTTTGAACAAACAACAAGATGGGCACAAGTGAATTTCAGTTTACCATTTTTCCTCTTCCTAGTATGTAACTGAATGAACTGCAACTGTTGGAGTACAAACATCTTGAGGGAATCAGATTAATTCATGCATCAATCATATCATATCATGTGTGTTTAATACTTCATGTATTTCTGGTGGTAGGATACATGGTAACAGATTGCTCACTTCCAGGATATTCTCAGATCAGGAGATCCTTACTTGTATGGAATTGCTTCTAATGATACTACAAGATGATTGAGCTAGTAGAGATCTTGTTCAAATGAGCTAATACTGGCAGTAAGAATAGCAGGGAATCCAGTATATGGTGCAGACATGCTTCAGCTGTTAACTTTACCTACTCTATTATCTGGCTCCCACTATTTTCTTTCATCTTTGGGGAAAGAAAGAAAGAAAAAACTGCTTATAGCTCTTAGATTACTAAACATTAGCCACTTGGTTTAAAGAGCTATGAATTCGGATCATAGCACGACAATGAGCAATATTGTATAGTGACATATGAAAACTAGGGCTGAAAGTTTTCAAACTTTACAGCAAACATTCAGCACTTAAAAATTGATGAGTAGCATTTGTAAAGAAATTGAAGGACCACCTAAGTACTCCGCCAAGAGGGAACCAGGCTTGCTACCAATGCTTTCAAACCTGTTTAGTAGGTTTATGAACTTATTGTCACTGAATTTCTGACTTCTCTTCTGATTCTGCTCTTCAGTGACAATGTTGAAAATCCTGCTAGCTATTTAGGGGCTGGCAGGAGTGAGAAAAGGATTGGGTCAAGGGAAGGTTATATTATGGTGAAGGGGATTACTGTAACTCTTTATTGTTCAGTTTTCTCTTGGTTTTTATACTGTTCAACATTTTTATCCTAGTTCAATTACATTGTATTTTAGCGTGAGTGGCTCTCAGCATATGAATGGAAAACAGGTCCTGATGCCTCTGAGGAAGGGAATGTGGATGAAACTTCAGCAAATGCAGAAAATGAGAAAACTGGATCAGAAGAAGATCTGAAAAGGTGTGACTCAAGTGCTTCTTTGGGAATATGCCTTTCTGTCGTTGATTTGTCTGAATGTGAATGTCATCTAATCTTAGCTACAGTGTATGTACATATGATTGAGCATGCTAGAGCTGCAGGTAACTCTTCATTTTCCTTAGAATCATATTCTTGACACACTAAAACTACATTTATTTGGTGCGTGAGAAATAATGCTTTATTGAATTTCCCTTTCTTCCTAATTTCAGATGATAAAAAGAAGCTTTTATCATTTTTAATTGAATTCAGTGCTGCTGCAGTTCCATTAGGACATAGTACTCAAGCTGTTAAATTTCTCAAAGAAGCAGAAAAACTACTCACAGTAATTCTCATTATATAATAATGTATGGCGTACATATATGAGTTGGTGATTTTAAATTTATTGTGTATTGAATTTCTACAACAGGAATTAGAAGGGCCTAAAAAGGTCCGCAAGAAAGGTGATGGCGATGAAGAAGAAGAGATAGAAAGAGAGAGAGAAGAAGACAAAACATGGTTTGCTAGGGGTGTAGTTAAATTGCTTCAAGGACAAGCTCTTTATGATTTAGGCCTCTATGACAAGAGCTTTAAAACACTTTTGCCAGCCTTAAAATCATTTAATATTAATATTCCTGAGTTTGAAGAAAATGCAGTAAGGCAGAAAAGTGTTATAGAAGAAACAGCAGAGGATTTTATTTCAGAAATCAAATATTATGTTCACAAGTTTTTACCCTGCTTTCAAAATATAACCACTGTAATAATTGCATCTGGAGATAAGCCATTGTGTAGTGCAGTAGCTGAGTGTCTTTCTTTGATTTGCCAGATAAAAATGGTAAGATTCTCATTATTTATCAAATTTCTCAAAAACAAAAATAATAAATCCATTTGACTGACTAGAAATGCAGTTGTTACTAAACTGCAAAGTAAAAAACAGTTGCAGTATGAAGGAAATTATATTATTATAGAAACTTTTTAATGCAATTTCAAATCTAAGGATGCACAGTTAGTAATCATCCTATCAAAAGAATAAAATGTCAGCTGGTATTTGAAATTTGAAAACAATACTACTACAATCTTTTCATTTATAACTATGCATCCTTTTACTTCATTATCTTATAAAGAATCGATATTCTGTAAAAGTTTCTTATGTTATTCCTTTCAAAATCTTCTTACCATTTATTATTTTTCATGATATCTTGTTCCCTTGTGTTCAAATAATTTCTCTTTATATTCCTGATTAATTTGGCTGTATTTATCCCGGGTAATTCTTGGTTGCCAGATTCTCATCAGTGAAAACAGAGGTAACCTCCCTCTTGTTAAAGAGAATCCTCCCAACTTGTTGGTCTTTAAAATTCAGAAAAAAAATAATTTGTTCAATGTGTAATGCTCCCTATCAAGCTAATTGTAAACCATTGTTTAAAAAAGTAAGCCTGTTAACAGTTTCCTCCACCTATGTCTTTAATATTGTGACTTTTGCAAGGCAAAATGTTTCTGTTTGAAAAGTCTATCATAGTCACTATACTAGAAGATTTAATGATTTCCATTCCATAAATCAAAATGTTTAAATTTGTTTGCAAGGTCCTACAGCTAGCTGCATCAGATTTTATAATGCCCTGCCACCTTCAGTTAAAATATTATTCTTTCAATTTATTTAAAAAAACCTTAAATGTATATTTATNATGAAAAGTTAACTATTTTGACAGTTAAACCTTATAGTGGGAAAGGGGGTTTCCTGTGAACTATTAATAACTAAATAAGCAAATCAAATAAATAAACTTGCTTCCCCCATTTGTGCTACCCAATAACTTCTGTTTTAACCTTCTTTATTCTTTTTTCCAATAGCAATCCAATTCAATTAATTCTATCAATACTCAATATCTAACCTTGTAATGCTTCTGCTTCCATTGTATTTCCTTTAGCAAAACTCTTCTGCTTCCATTGTATTTCCTTTAGCAAAACTCTTTCCTATTTTAACAGATCATCATCTGACCAACACTTTGTTTTCCTAACTCAACTTTCTTTTTATCAATCCATCTTATACCAACATCTCCAAGGCCCCCAATATTTTGTAACCTTTATAATATTTATGATTTTAATTGCCATATGTACTTGCGATGGAGTATTAACAGTCTTGGTCATCTAGATGTCAATCAATTGAGTAGTTGGTCAATAGGGCAATTGGTCAAACAAGTAGTCAGGCAAACGAGTGAAAGGAATGGTCAGTTAGGTGAATGTTAGTCAAACGAGGTAAATCCAACCCATTTAAAGGAACTGAGCTACCTATCATAACTTTTATCTACTATTAATAACATAATTTAGCCTACCTTGGTGATCATCAACACAGTTTTCTCTACCTTAGCACATTTTGCAACTTTTGTATGATTATAATGAATTTTCATTCTAAATTTCCTTGCTTTATAATTAGGTGCAGTAGTGCCCAAACTGTCTACATAGCAGGCCTTATCACTGTGTTAGTCCAAATATAATTCAACTCCAAGTATTTTGAAGGGAAACTAAGAAAAAGGAAAAACCCATTTAGTTTTCTTCTTATGAATTAATTTTTTAAGTTGCTCCTGGAACATGGTACTTCTTTGAAGCTTGACCAGTGGTTGTCTTTCTTTTGAGTCACTAGATTATAAAGCACATATAATAACTTTGTGGGATTCCTTTGTTAGAAGGGCCATTTTTTCAATAAGGTCCACATGCTTTTCTGTGTTCATCATAAAATTAATAGAAGGTAAATGTTCAGAAATTATAATTAAAAAAGTATTTGCATAAGAACCTAGACCAAAAAACTGGCAATAGAGTTATCCAGACCTCAAGGAAACACTTGTCTAAAAGACAATACCAGCAAGAGAAAAAGTTTGTGAAGTTACAATAATATAGCTTATATCTGTTTTCAATTTTCTCCACAAGATGTTTTTCCAGTATACTTGTACAGTATGTGTATGCATGCAACACTTATGGTTTAGTGCTAGAAGCACTCCAAATAGTGCAAATGTGACTTTCAATTGTTCATATTGGGCAAAAAATATTGTATGCTATTCATGTAAATATAGGTACCCAGGGATTGATCAGCCAAAGTTATGCAAGTTTCATGAATATACTATATTTTTTACAATTATTTCTTTATCAAACATCAATGTTCTTAATCTAAACCTTTACTCTTTGACTTGAAATAAGTTGAGGCTAGTTATAAGTAATTTGATAAATTCTCATTGTTTAATGACTAAGAATTATTTATGTTATGAATATTTGCATAGCATAAATTTTCATTTTACTGGCTTAATTTACAGTCTGTAGCTTGGGCAGCACTAATATAGGGCAATGAAAGGTGAAGCCCATAAACAACATACAACTGTGTATCTTACTGGGTTTACTATTCCAGCAACAATTTTATTTTCATTCATATCAATTTCTTCCCAAGCATTCCTTTCTCACTGTTCCTCTTACAATATCATCAGCATGTAGCCCTGCCTTACTCCTTTTCTTCACCTTTTTCCATTGCATTATCTCTTCACATCTACTCATTTGTGCCTTAAATTCAGATGCAGATTTCTAACCAAGAGCCTATCTTTCCAATCAAATCCATTTTTTGTTCCATACTAATTATTTTTGACTATTGCAACCAATTGAAAGCCTTTTAAAAGTTAATAAAACAGGCTCAGATATCCTATGTAAATTCAGTTTGCTACATAAATATAGTTTTGCCATGCAAGTCTATTCATCACCCTTATCATATCCGAAGCCTGTATTTTTTCTGAAAATTAACATAATCTGCACTGATACATCCATTTACTTTGTCATCTTTTCTTATGTTTGGGACCCTTAGAACCACTTAGCTAACATAACCTGAAATTTTCATTTTAGAATATATGAAGGGCAAAACCAACCAAATAATGGAGGCAAAATGAAGGTGGGAATAAATTAGCAAAAACCAAAAAGGTACATAGAAACAAATATAACCTTGAAGGCCTCAATTTGTGCTAACCCTCAATATGTGCATAATGTATCCAAAGGGAACATCTGCAGGAGCTGATAGATGAATGGATGAGAATTGAATTAATGATAAATTGAGCATTAAGGATTGATTAAGTTATCTTTGTTAAGAAATTTTCAATCAGAATCAGCTGGCTTTTGAGGATGTTCCTCTTTTGAATAAAATACTCACATTAAGATAGGCTGATACTTAGATGATTTGGAGGATTTCCTATATCCAAGGATTTATATAAATGAAGTGGGTGTAAGTTCTTGGTGTACATATGAAATAAACTCTGTTGTATAGATCAGTCTCCAAACTTTCCCTCTAATTTCTGTTTTGTGTGTTAATTCATATTAAATATTTTGTTAAGTTATTCTGATGGAAATCAAGGTGCACATACTCAATATTTACTTTGATTGTTTTAGTATATTTTCATTGCAGTCTACATAAGGGGTACTGTAGAAGTTTTACTAATACCTCCAACAACATCCTTCATTCAACTGACTCTAAATATCTCTTCCTCATTTAGGTTGACATTTTTTCATCAAAATTTTATATTTAAAGGCTCATACATGAGTTTATATGTTTATTAAGAGGAAAAATTTCATATTCTGCATTTTGGTTTTCACTGAAATTGAACTTTAGTATAAGATGTATAGAAATTCAAAGCTGTTGATGTAAGTTTACTTATCAATAGGCTGAGGATGACTTACATTTTGCTGAGTTTGCTGCACTAGAAGGTCTCAGAAGAGCAGAACAAACAAAAGACAATTTCTTAGCTCTCTGTAGAGCTTATAGTGATAACATTGAATTTTCCATGAAAAATGGTGACATAACAAGAAGCCTAGATATTGAAGGGATGTCTAAAAATCTTTGCCACAAAATGAGCAAACAAGTGAAGACTGACAGAGCCCTGCTTCTAGCTATCTCTCGCTTGTATTATGTAGCTTTTAATGCTAGGTAAGGAATAGTAGCCATATTTTCATTCATTTACTGCAGAAGTGATTTTGTTCTCTGAATAAGAAAGGTATGTTTCAACTTTGCATTGCACCATTAATTTCTGTGTTTGTCTTCATTTGCGCTGTCACCATGGTAATAAAGTATGAACTACTAAAACTACTTTCATAATCTAAGTGAAACTTACATCGATTTCATAAAAGGATGATTATGTTCTTATTTCAGTTGTCATAAGCTATAAAATAACTTAAGAATTCATATTCTCTTAACAGTCAATGATACAACTTAGAGAAACAAGGGTGCTCTTGCACTTACAAGAAATGAGAAAAATCCCAATAATGGCAAATGCTTGTAATTAATGTCTTTTCCTACCTTCTCCTCAAGAAAAGCAAATTGTATTTTACTTTCCTTGAGAAGTTCTGATAGTGCCACTGTAAATAATACATAAATGCCTCAATCCCTATGTTCTTGACCCAAGATCTTGTAAACTACCAGTGAGTTGCAATTGTTCCCCCAGGTTGGCATAACCCATTTTTTTATTCTTTACTAAGGACAACAGAAGTCCTACCATGTAGAACAATATATATAGTTATTCGAGGTGGCATTGTGGATTTCCATTTGAGAGGAGACTTGTAATTAGCCTTTTGTGTAATGCATTACATAACTTCTGCATTATATTTAATGGTTGAGATTAAATAAGTAAAACGGCATAAATCTTCTTCAATTTAGTCAAGTTAGCATACATAATCACATACTACTTAAAAATTTTCAAAATTATGATCCAATTGTAAATATTTAGTGTGCTGCTGTAGATATCAAATTCTCTTCCTTCTTTCATGAAGTCCTACTACTAATTTATTGTAAAAGTAGTCATTTATTTAAAATAAAACCTGAGTTCTATTTTATTATAATTCTTGAATATTAGATGCTTTGTTTTAAACTCTAGATTTTGTCACTAGATATCAATTTATTTTACAAAAGATTTGCAAGTAATTCCATAAGTTGTTCCTTTACCGTTTCATGTTAGTTTGATGATGTAAAAATTCGTCTAATCTTTCCCAAAAACAATCGTAATCAGTAAAAATTTCTCTAATACTGAATAGAAGGTTTAAAGTGAAGTCACTTATTANCTTTCCATTTCAATAATAATTAAGAATCATTGATACCTTTTACAATCATGGTTAAGAGTAGTTTTCCAGAAAATTAACCTACTTCATCTGTCAGCTCTCAACCCTTAAATAAATAAACTCTTATGTTACACAGATTTGTAATCATGGTTAAGAGTAGTTTTTCAGAAAATTAACCTACTTCATCTGTCAGCTCTCAACCCTTAAATAAATAAACTCTTATGTTATGTTCCTTTACCGTTTCATGTTAGTTTGATGATGTAAAAATTCGTCTAATCTTTCCCAAAAACAATTGTAATCAGTAAAAATTTCTCTAATACTGAATAGAAGGTTTAAAGTGAAGTCACTTATTACTAATTATAGACATTAAATGAGGAAACTGGTAAGAAAAAATTTGGAAGGAGCCTGACCTTAAGTATCGAACTTTAATTGTTCCATATGCTTCTCCATTTGGGTCATCTGGAATTAATAACTCATCAAAGTTGCATCTAATTTATCAAATGTATGAAGGATGAAAATAAATATTTTGCTGACTCTCTCCTTCTGCTCATTTCAAGACTTCTTCGAGGTGACATAGATGCTGCAGTTCGAATAGGGTATCGCTCTCTAAAACTGAGTGAAAAGATGTTTCAGTCTGCAGCTACAAAGTTATTGATTATGCCACTCATGGTTCAATCACTCCTGATAAAGGGTCGTCTTCCTGAAGCTGTGGATTTACTTCAGTTACTACTTCAAGTTGGAGAAGAAAATGGTGATAGTTCTGCCACTACATGGTATTATGCTCTCTGTCTTGATCTTATTATGGACACAGGCTTTGCTTTAGAAAAATATCAAGTTTGTAAGGTAAATTGAGAGTTTTTTCTTATATCTAATTACATTCAGTTTCTTGCATATCCTAAATGTCTTATAACAATCAAAAGGTTCTTTTCTTTGAGGGTTAAGACTTGAAACTGTTGAATAAGGAATCCAAAATAACCACGTTTTCAAACAATTAGGTTGTTGAGCAATCATTTCCGAAATACTCAGGTACTTGAGTACCTGAGTTTTTCTTCGAGAAATATTTTTTGAACTGTTTTTGGTTAGTGGATGTGAAACTTTTGCCTGATTTGAGAAAAGATAATGCTTTAATATAAAATATCAATTAGGAAGGAAAAGATTGCTTTCCAACAATGTCAGGTAGTGATGAGGATTCAGTGCTTGATTAATAAATTCAGTTAATCTAAGAAAAAATATTAGCCATTTGCTAAATCTTTTAAATGAACTCTTTAAAAAGAGGGGTTTGAAATGGTACCTTCCTCTAAAATGCTCATGCATAATTTTCTGCATTCATTCCTGGCAATAATTTATTTTTGCAATAGTAAAAACACTGTTATCTTAGGTTATGGCAATGGCGATGTGATAATTCTTCTTGATGATTTATTATAATACAANGTGATGAGGATTCAGTGCTTGATTAATAAATTCAGTTAATCTAAGAAAAAATATTAGCCATTTGCTAAATCTTTTAAATGAACTCTTTAAAAAGAGTTTGAAATGGTACCCTCCTCTAAAATGCTCATGCATTTTAATTTTCTGCATTCGTTCCTGGCAATAATTTATTTTTGCAATAGTAAAAACACTGTAATCTTAGGTTATGGCAATGGCGATGTGATAATTCTTCTTGATGATTTATTATAATACAAAAAATAGATTTTAGGACAGAATGTCTATTTTCAACAGTTTGATTGTAATTGATTTCATGGTTTAAAATTATTTAGGCTTATGCTGAAGAAAAGATGGGTGCCATCCTTGAAAGCAATGTTTCTAGCAATGCTGCTAATCGACGTCTGATAATATCTCTATGGCTTTGGTGCATACGTTGTGAGCGTTGGGAAGAAGCAATGTCGTGGGAGAATTCAAGCAATTATAATCTTGGAATAAACTCTGTTACTTCAGCTGTTTATACTATGGGCTTGTCTTTAGATACAGCCGACAAACCTGAAGAAGAAGCTAAATACAGATTTGTTTTGTCAGCATTTCCAAACTTGATTGCTGGACTGAAATACTTGGAAGGTTTATTGTTATTGTTGGCAGCTAAACTAAATGTTAAAGCATATACTGATGTTCCACAGCTTCATAAACGCATTCAACATGTTATTAGAGCACTTAAAAAGTGTGCAAAATCTGCAAATATAGCAAAACCTAGGTAAAGAACTTCAGACTATTATCATAGCTTTGTAAGGTTAGGATTAAATTATTTGCATGCATTATTCTTAATTAGTGATTCTTTTATGCCTAAGAGCCAAACAACTGTATGAGTTGCGATATTTACATTGCATTATGTTATGATTTCCAGGTAATGAACATAATGAATTGTAATTACTATAGCTTTCATAGTAGTGATCCATTTCAGATAAAATAGAATTAGTTAAAAACTAGCAGACCATTTAAGTTTCATTGAGCTTTCCCAATGTTCCAATATATATTTTGTAATTTTACAACACTTAGTTGTGCCTAGAAGTTTACAACCAGTGTTTCTTACCTCAAGTGTTGCTTAGCCTTCAGTTAACCATCCATGATGAGAAATTAGTATGAATCTAAAGGAGAATGTATTATATTTTTTATATAAAAATGCAATATTCTTTTATACAAAAACAACCTGCTAGGTAGATAAATACAATCAAAAACTCTGCTCATGACAATCAAATACAGTAAAGACACTATCTCTTAATACATAATTCATCTTAACATGACATAAGTCATCAGTTTTTTCTAATTGTCCTTCTAGTATATTAGTAAAAATTCGTTCATTGTTGAGTGAAGAATGATCAAAATGAATTAATAAAGATTAAATTTAATAATTTGAAATATAGAATTAACCATTTCAGGAGTAAAGAACTTATCACAAAATCAAAGACCCAAAAAACCCTTCCCTTTATTTAAATGTGTTAGAAATAAAAAGTTGTCATATTGAGGTTTAAATGCTTATAAGGCAGTTTTAACTTGGTCCTATGAAAAGCATTAAGCGAGTTTCACTGTATTTCTTTTTTAATTTTGCTGTAAAAGAAACCTATCTTTTAGATGGTAAGTTAATATAAATTCTGTTGTATATAAATATTCCATGAGAAATTATAATAAAACTATACAATAACAATATAATCATCAAAAAATGAGGATAATGAATTGATTAAAAAGTCAATAAAATAACTGGATCCTACTTCTAGTAATGATTTGTTACTATTAGGAGAAACTTTTAACAAACCTTTAATCAGTACAAAGACTATGCTCAAATTTTAGGCTTTATCATTTGCTGGCATACTATAACATCTTAAGATCTCGGACGACAAGAGCAGTGAATTTTCTTCAAAAAGCTTTCAATTTTAGCAAGAAATATGGCATTGTAATAGAAATAGCATGGATGGATCATAGTAAAAAGGTGAATAGTCTTATCTAGCACAAAATACCTAGATTAATGGATCAATTCTAGATTGAAAGTACTTATTTTTAAACATCAAGATTCTTTTATTAATTACAACCTAATAATGATATAAGAAAATGTCCCCAATAATATTATTTCTGATTTTAACTTTTGGTTTAGCATTTGGTTTTGTTGCTATGGAGGAGATATTAATAATTACAAGGTGTGCACTCTATGATTTATTTGCATTCATCTATTACACCTGGCACAATACAGTGGTCCTAAAGTCACTCTCTAAAATCACATCAGTGCCTGTGAACCAACACAGTTTTATGACTAGACCTATAAGTGTAAATACTTAACTTAGTATCTTACTAACTCTTTTCTTTAACTCTAACCTCATATCTAGTTGAAATTCTTGCACATATTTTCCATGCAACCTTACCAAGCCTTTCCATTTCAATAATAATTAAGAATCATTGATACCTTTTACAATCATGGTTAAGAGTAGTTTTCCAGAAAATTAACCTACTTCATCTGTCAGCTTTCAACCCTTAAATAAATAAACTCTTATGTTACACAGATTTGTAATAGATGTAAGATGTACTTTTTCCAGGGCAATCAATTGCTGTGGAAATAGTACATCTCTTAATTTCTCAGTTTATATTTTTTCCACTTGGATTAAAACTCATCCCCAACTGGGTTTCAGTTCTTCATATTTTTTTTTCCTTCAGCCTCAAAATAGGCAGTAATGCTAAAAAGTATTATTTCATAAAATATTGTTAGAAACTGCCACTCTGACTGTTTAATTAAGAATTATCTAATAATAGAGAGTTTCTGTCAATATTTTAAAGAGTGTTATAATTTACTAAAAATACTTATTCAAGTAAGGGCTTATTGCAGGTTTGGCTTGGAATTTCATCAGCTCTTGTAAAAGACTTTTGGAGACTACACTGCAATGGTGAAGCAGTGGATTGGCATGAAGTTGATGTTCTTAAAAGATCATCTGTTCTTTTTTCATTACCTATACCAAGAAATTTCCTGTAATCATGAAAATTATGGTCAATACTATTAATTTCCAGATAACTTTTGTGAAAAGTGATGAAATTTTACATATTATCATTCAGCTTCCCTCCATTGATAGTGTTATATTTATATGCCAAAGACTCCATTATAGGCATGATGATTAATAGCTTTCATTGGGATGTAAAAGAATTTTGAAATGAAAAATTACAGTAAAGTGTTATATTGTTAATTTATGCAGCTTTTTAATGGTTTATATTCAATAACTACTATTAGGTAATTTGAAATAAAGACCGTTTCGTACACTTCCACAGCAATTTTATTATGGCAACATGTTTCGCTAGTGTCCTAGCATCATCAGGCCTGATGATGCTAGGACACTAGCGAAACATGTTGCCATAATAAAATTGCTGTGGAAGTGTACGAAACGGTCTTTATTTCATTGTAATGGCCTTCCACGAGGTAACACCTTCCCATATTGAGTTTATTAGGTAATTTTATTAAGGCTATCTCATACGGTTAGGGAATGAATAAAAAATCTTTTGTCAAAAATCACCTGTTCACTAGCTCAAATTTTAACATAAATTTAAGCAGGTATTCCTAATAGATGCTAACATTATATGAACTGAAGTATGAAGTGTTTCTGCAGTTGAAGTGTCTGTAAGAATAGTAGAATATTTAATGTATGTACCTTCAACCAAAATACTATCCAAACAACTAAATTTTAACATTTCGTACATACAAACTGCACAATTTTCCCAGTAAGTTGAAAATTTAAGGATAGTCAATGAGATCTTTTGAAGGACATTTGTTGACTTAGAGGTAAATCATGGAGAAAGTTATTAAACTATCATTGCTGCATCAAATATTAGAAAAAATTTAGGAGAAAGGTTAGAGATGTCATAGGTCAAAATAAAAATACTTCTGTTACTTGAAATTGGATAAGGTTCTCCAATTCCGTCGGGCATGTGTTTCACTTCAACATTTAAATGTCAAAAAATCAAAAAGGAGTAAATTTACTGTTTTTGATTCTAGCCTCATTTCATTTAAATTATCCTTTAGGGGAGGAGGGCATTATAATGAGCATTGAGACATCTATAACTGCTTATAAAGGCAAATTCGTCTGGAATATTCCTCCATGATTTGTTAAGATTATGCAAACTTTAAACAGTGCAGAGGTTAAAAGATTCGCCCGAAATAATGAAAACCTAAATATAGGCTAAAACGAATCGTGAAAATGGAAAATATTTTTGGTAACGAATTCTTTCCATTATGGAAAGAAAATTCAAACAAAAGGCATCCGTTCGAGAAAGCTTTGTTTGATGTACCACTTAGTCTTATCTCTTAATTGCCTGTTTACAGATAATTAACCAAGTGGGATTTATAGCGATAGGATCTCAATTCTTTTTGTACTGCTTCGACAGTTCTGTCTTTTCAAGTAAGAGTGACCTCAAAAATTAACCCTGTCAATAACAATCTGCCTTAGGCCAAAGGTACAGCAATATAATCTGCAATAGCTCTTAATTCGCTTTTATATGTATGTAACTGCGGCTCTGGAAACCTCTCTCGTGAAACTGTGACGTCATGAAAATATCCTTGGTCGGTAGATGACGTGGTATTAGCCTATTAGCTATTCGTTTGAATTCTTTGAATTGCATATGTTTCACAAGTTCACTATGTTCAAAGGTTACTGTTGGCGATAAAGGGTTAAGAGGTCACAGGGGGGCGATGGAGATAACCAAAAATAGATCGCTCTTTTCGCGGGAAACTTGAGATTGCGAGGCGTCACGAATATTAAGGATTCTTCTACCAAAACTAGCCGAATAACTTCCAAAATAAAACCATGCCGAAGTACTTCGTGGGAGTAGATGTTGGTACAGGCAGTGTCCGTGCTGCTTTAGTGGACGAAGATGGAAAGGTAGCTTCTGTTTCAACTAAAGACACTAAGACATGGAATCCAAAACCCGGATATTTTGAACAGTCTTCGGATGACATTTGGGAAGCTTGCTGTTACACTATCAGGGTATGTAATTACATTTTTATCTTATATTATGTTAATTTTTATTCCGCCAATCAATGTGTATTTGTAAATTTTGTAGGAAGTGACGAAGTCTGTGCAACAGGAAAATGTGAAAGGCCTGGGCTTTGATGCTACCTGTTCTTTAGTAGCTGTGGATATTAATGGACTGCCTGTCACGATCAGCCCTACAGGTTTATAAGTTGTCGATAATTATGCCCATTGGGATACCGGTTTAGCATTGTTGGGAATAAATTTCACTTACCAAACATTCTATTTACGATTTACCAATTTCGAGCAACTTACTGTTAACGCGTTAAAATCGGAATAGAAATGACTTCGACAGTTTGTTGGAACTGTTGGTATTTAACTTAAAATTAATGAGAGTCCCATAGTGTTTCTGTCTTACGTATGGAACGAATTTGCAATATAAAAGTTCTAGTTATTCGCGTGGAAAAAGAAGGGACGTAATGGATACACATCTATAAAGACACACAAAGTATTCCCAGGAAGATTACAAGTCACATTTTAGTTGCAATTAGTTCAGTTGCAGTAGCTTGATTATTTTTTATTGCAACTGATTATAAAAACTTTTCGGCTACAATACCTGCAGTTTTCGTTTTTTACTGATTCAGTATCCCCATCTTTGAATTTATTTTATTTGATGGTATGCTGCTTTCCAAGTTGCATGGCTATCATTACATCTTCATGCCTCCTGTAACTTAATGATTTATAAGTATAATTTTACAAGTATTGATGGTAGCTGCGATTTTTATTGCTTTTGAGTAGTTCTTGTGTTTACGTCTTCTAGGAAATGATGAACAAAATGTTATCCTGTGGTTAGACCATCGAGCTGAAAATGAAGCAAAACATATAAACAGGCTAAAACACCCAGTATTAAAGAATGTTGGTGGGACTATTTCCCCAGAAATGGAAACTCCAAAGCTACTTTGGCTGAAGAAATATGCTACAAAAACATGTTGGGCACGAGCTGGGTACTTCTTTGATCTACCAGATTTTCTAACATGGAAGGCAACAGGAATATCTGTAAGGTGATTACATTCAGTTTGATTCATTAATATTATTTTCACTCATTATGTGTTATGGATAATGTCAGTTATCATTAAATTTATAACAATCTTTCCGTTCCCTTTCATGGTGTACATGCTACTCTTGCTTATCCACCATAATCATGTTTTCCTATCCTTAGGTATATCCAGGTATATTTTGCATAATTTACTGTAATTTTTAAACATAAAACTTATCTTTGGAATTTTCTGTGCTATACCAGCAATTCCTTGGTCTTCCTCACCTTGTTTGATCCCTAACGTTCTACATATGAACCATCTTAGCCATTATGCTTTCTTCCATAAGACCTATTTAGTGGTTCTTAACCAGGGGTACATGCACATTTGAAGGTGTGAGAAGCTTGTTCAGAGGGTATTATATAAAGGAATTGCTTCCTAAATTGTTTAAGTGATGAACAATTTAAAGATCAAACTCAACTGATTGGCGGGTAACTTTGTGGTATTCCATGACAAATATGAAGGAAATAAAAAGGAACCACTTTTCACAAATGAACCGAGTTCCTAATTTATTTAAGAACAACTATGCATAATACCACAGAACACAATGATTAAAATACACGACATGTTTCGATGCGTAAGCGTCATCTTCAAGTGAAGAAGCAACCAGAAACAAACTATAGAAACAAGAGAGCAGGTCAGGGGGTGGAGGGGAAACAATAGGGTCAGGACAGGGTGAAGGATATAATTCGCGGAAAAGATTAGGTAGACAGGCTCCTCGAACTAGTGGAGGGAGAAGGGCATGGAAGAGAGGCAGTCAGTAAAGGGGAGGAGGAAGGAAAGACAAATTCATTTGTTAGGTTAAATTCTGGTATTTGTGTATTGTGTACAAATTCGTGTATTTTAATCATTGTGTTCTGTGGTATTTTGCATAGTTGTTCTTAAATAAATTAGGAACTAGGTTCATTTGTGAAAAGTGGTTCCTTTTTATTTCTTCCAAATTTAAAGATCATTTGTTATTTTTATAGGACCCCCCTGCTACTCCAGCTGAGGGGATAGTGAGCAATAAATAAGAGAAATAGATGCGAGGACAAGTCATTTTAGGGATTCATTCTTTCTGTGAATAATTATGACAATAAACTAAAGAGGTTACTGGAATGCTTGGAGTTTACATCCCGTCTCATGCCGAAAGGCGGCTTGCAGGGTATTTATGTAGATATAGGAGTTTTGTTTCAGTGATTCAATTTCCCTTTATAATTTGACAGTTCAGAGAGGCAAATTTTTTTCACTCACCTTAGTTTATAAAAATTTCAAGTTTTTGCAATGAAGTACAAGAACACGGTTTCAACATTTAGAGGGTGTTAGCAGCTGTAATGGTTGAGAACCTCTGATGTACACCCTTGAAGAAAAATCCTTTCAAATTGTCTTGCAGCCTTCTTTTTAGTTCTAATTCATTCATTACACAGTGTTTGATGACTCTGCCTTCTTTTTTATTTGCAAATACGCCTCATATGATCCAATTGTATTCAGTTTTAGCATTTGCTTCTCCAAGCACACCCAAATTCTATCACCTGGCAGGAAGATGGGTGGAAGTACAGGTCTTTTTATTTTTATTTATTTAACCCAAAGAGATTGGACCCACTAAGTTGAGTTATAATAAAAACATAATAAATGTGTCAAATACAAATAAGTTCAATTAAAATAACAATAAAATATGCGAAAACGAGTTTAAATGAAATGAAATCTAAAAGCAGAGCAGAAAATCAATACAATACACAAAATTGTGATTGAATTGTTGACTCAATATTTTTAGTTCTCTTTGTAGAGTCTCGACCTTGATGCAAAATATGTCAACATTTTGCTATTCATTGAAAACAGCATTGGCATCGCTAAGCATTGTGGGGATAGGTTCATACTTATTGACTCAGCAGGTAGGGGCATAAAATGGTAAAACTCCTCTTGTCATCCAAGTAGGGACATTAAAATTTACTAACTCGACTAGATGTGAACAGACAAGGGAATTTCCAAAAATTTTTTTCTTTAACATAACAGTATCTGCATTTTCACATTGATAAGTAAGAGGAAGTAAATCAAATTTTTTTTCATACAGACTAACAGTTTAATGTTGAATGACTGATGTCCCTGTTGAATGGTGTATTTTCCTGAAAATAAGGCTATTAACTAAGGCTAAAGCAAAAAAACTTCTGCATCCTCTCCATCGATTCTATTTTTTTTTTTTTTTGATTCCAGATAACAATGTGATATTTGAACATTACTGCCATTTTTCTCTCATTCAGCAATATCTAACATGTAAATTGCTGGTCTCATACTACCCACCACATTTCTACTTGTATCCCCTTTCCTCTATAACCTCCATCTGTTCTTTGATTCTTGGTAAAATTCGTCCTAAGTATTTGGATTATTCAAGATTGTCTAAATACGACAAGACAATATGGGTACAATCCATTCTTTATTTGTGTAGTATAAAATCCAGAAGTCCTGAGTAAAGAGCATGCATTCACTGGCTGTCATTTAAAAAGTATTTACAAAATTCATTTGGAAAAATACTTGATTTAGATCAGGTCTGCAGGGTCAGATAGGTTTGATGAAATATGACCTCAAGTTGCAGAGGTAGAATTTTAGGAAAATTAAGCTTATTTTTATAAGTTACAGAATAGTCATGTAAAAAATAGTAATAAGAATACAATGTATTTGATGAAATTTATCAGCAGATTTTTCATTGTAAGGAATTTAGTACAAGTGGATTTGCTTTAGATATATTTTCAAGGACCTCTTTTTGGACACTTCCTCTCATTCTTAACTTCTTAAAAGTTGTTAATTATTAATAATTAAGAATAATTTTGAGTACCTGTTGTAGGATACTAGGAGAAACTAACCATATTTTTGCAGGTTTGATTTATTGTACAGCAATACTTTCATCAACAATCATCTGCCATTTCAAAATTCTCAGCAGTTATGTTAAAATCATCCATTCTGTTTAACATGCTGATATTTGATTTAGCAAGTTTTGCAATTCTCTTTGAAGCTTCAATTGTATTATTTAATGATTTTTGCTATTTCTCTGGCAATGGACTATTCAATACATCATCGACAGCATATATTTACAGATAGAATGTGTTCACGTCACGCATCCCAAGCAACTCATTCTTACAGGCTTCTCTTACTCATCTAATTATGCACAATTTGAACAAAAATTGCCATAGTTTTTTTTGTTTATAAATTTATGTAAAATATTACTTTTACAGGTCTCTCTGTTCAGTTGTTTGTAAATGGACATATCAGGCTGGTCCTAGTGGAAGTCAAGGTTGGAGTAAAGACTACTTTCAGCAGATAGGTTTAGAAGATTTGATAGAAGATAATTTCAACAAAATAGGTTTGTAGATACCATCCATATTCATTAATATTCTAAATTTGAAACCATTTTCTTTCTGTGGAAGTCTTGGTATTCATGTCAAACATAGTCTTCAGCTTTGTGCCAGCAGTGGAATTGTTTCAGAGAGTAGTTTGTAAAGTAGTTGATATATGTGAATAGACGTTTTGATATATGTGAATGAATATTTAAATCAACTGACTAAGGAATTCAGATTTTTCTCACAGCCTCCAAAAACTTTATCCGATATTACAGAAATGGAATATAATTCTCAATGAAATTAAAAAAAGAAATATTTCGTGAGATTTATAATGTGGAGGAGAGATTGTAAAGGAAATGCAAAAACATAATTTAAAAGTTATTTGGGTAGTAAGATTAATAGTGAAATAGCTATGATACCTATGAGGATAGATATTGTTCTTAGTGGGTGCTTAGCTAACAGAAAGGATTCGGGGGTTGACAAAACTGGGTAAATTCTTTATAGATGGGCTATGATTTGCCCATTAATTCTGTGGCCATCTTTAGTCCTCAGAACCACCTTATATAAAGAATTAACTTTGCTATCATTATAAGAATTTTTCCTGTCAAATGATACTTCTTGACACGTTCACTGCAGATCACTCCACCATTGGAGTGATAAATGCATTGAAAATGGAGGTATCCCAGTGAATGTGCTAAGATTAGGGAATGGGATCAGATTGGAGACAGTTATGTAGGTTGTTGTATAAACTGTGGAAGCAGAAAATGAGAGAGTGCTTGATGTGGAAGAGGAATATGGCAGAAGAATAAATCCTCTGGGAAAAAATTTGTTTTTCGTTATAACTGATAAGGTTAATTGCTGTCAAGAATAAATATAAAAAGGGAAATCATTAAATTTTGAATTTATCATCTTTTAAAAATTGCACCAGTAAGAGAATCATGTTTACATATAGAATGTAGTAGAAGAAAACAGGAATGAATGACATATAAGATGTATACTAAGGAAGATACTTCTTGGAAGTCTTTAAGGGTGTCATTCTGAATATCTGTATAAAAAATGCATGCCAGAATTCATACCCTATGTAAAAAGCTGATGGTAATCTTAAGTGTACTAAAACTTTTGCAAATGTTGAATTAGAAGTAGACGGACGGACTTGATGGTAAAGTTAATGTTCAATAAAAGGAATACTCCAATACCATTAAAAAAAAATCGCCACAAACCGTTGTACACTAAAGAGAACTCCCACCAAGCATTCTTATCATCTTCATAGCATGGTTATTCTCTTGGTTGACACACAAAGAGACCTTAGAGTTATCTTTGATTTGAAACTGTTCTTTGTTGAACATATTAAAAAAATGTCTTCTCAGGCAATGAGAGTGGTAGGTTTAATGCATTGCTTTTCTGAAATATCAGATCTTTCTGCTTTAAGGACATTCTTTTTCAGTTGTGTACCAATGATTGACTGTAGTTCTCCTGTTTGGACAACGGCTACAGACTCAAATTCTTCAGAGACCAATTAATTTATTTCTTTCAATTCTCCGGTATTGTCACCAGCCTTTTCACAACCTTAAATTAGAAAAAATAGCATCTACCTTAGGGATACCATCTCTCACCGAACGTCTAAAGTGCAATGACCTTAATTTTTTTCAGAATATTGTTAAAGGTAAATACAGAACTAACGATTTGATTTTCATATTTTCCATCCGTGTCCCTTCCTGTCCAACTAGGTTAAACTCTTTATTTGATTATTCTACACCTCGACTTTCCATAACTAAATGATCCTTTATCTACCTCTTACCACATTTATACAACAGTATTTTATCTCATTGTCCTTCATTGTTTCCTTCTGTATAATTATATCCTCACATTATTTTTATTGCAACCTGTACTTATTATATTGTAGTTCTATAATTACTTTTATTCTTTATTTTTGAATCTGTCTTATGATTTATTCACATCTTTTAAATTTGCACATTTTATTATTATTATTGTTAATTACATGGTTAATTGTTTATGATCCATTGTAAAGGCCTTGTGCTGTTTCATTTTAAATAAATAAACATTTTGCTAGAGAAGCTAGCATCTTCAGGGTATGGGTAGGACTCTAAGACTCGAGTTCTACCCCTACCCTGAAGATACTAGCTTCTCTAGCGAAATGCACATTGGTTTGTGATGATTTGTTTTTTGATGGTATTGGAGTATTCCTTTTATTGAACATTAAATGTTGAATTACCAAGAATCAAAGATATTACCTGAGTTAATCTTAAAAGTCAATTGTTATTGAGTCTTGAGTTAATGACTTGAGACAATCAACCATATGCAGTTATACATGACATTTTCATGATCAAAAAAATGATAAAATAAAATGATCAAAATAATTGGTCCTGGGAGAGTAAAGGGAAAGATTTTTGGAGATTTATGTTTTTTTTTAAGCCTAAATTAGAGTTTAAAAGAAATTTTTTCTTTGAGTTTGATACGATCTATAATATTCAATAAAATTTTATCTAGCCATTATTTAGGCATTCTGTTTACATTTTTAGCTTTATATTCTAATATGATTGATATTTATTAAACTTTATTGCACAAATAAATTATAATTTTTTAAAAATCATTGGCCTCATAATAAAATTAAATTAACTTTAGTCATATTTGAGGGGGGATTTTATAGTATCCATATAATAAATAAATTGTTGATGTAAGCAAGTCAAAGTTTGCTGATTTTTTCCATTGAAAACAGAACAAATATTTGTTGATCACCTCCTATTTTGTGTGCCATGGTGGAGCATAGATCCTAATTTCTGAAAACATTTCTCCGTTAGGTTCAATAGTGGTTCCTCCTGGCACTCCCATTGGCAAAGGTTTATCTCCATCAGTAGCAGGGTCTCTGAACCTCATTCCTGGCACTCCAGTTGGTGCATCCATGATAGATGCTCATGCTGGTGCTTTAGCTACAATATCTTGTAGGGCTCCAAACTTAGTGCCTTCAGTTGACATTGAAAATCGTCTCGGTAAGTTATCCAATTTTAACTTGCTCTCTGAAAAAGTTTGCTGCTTAATTAGTAAAAATCTTAATTCTTGTTGATTACAATTTTCAGCAAACTCTCATGTAGTGAATATAGCTCGCATTGTATTAAATACTAAGTTAATATTTCTTCTTAAAGTTTCAGTTTAGGAAATGTTGGTACCTTAATGAACAATTACTGATTAATAATAGTACCTTCTCAGTATTTATAGAGCATGCTAGTGAACATCTATCACCTAATAACTTGTTCATAAGTGCTCATATGAACATTTTTGGAAATGAGATCTATGTTCTTCTTTTTGTAATCTTAATTACAAGTAATCAATTCTGTTGCTGTTAGTTTTATTTAGAATCAACTGTCCATATTCTTCAAATTAATCATTAATATTTTAATATTAACCAAGATTTCGATTTCATAGTTCTTATCTTTATTCAAATGTTTTATTCTTTTATTGAAACATCATCATTGAATTTTGATTTTAGAAGTATTTTTGCTATTTATTACAGTAATGTTTTACAATAACATTAAGTTTTCATGGTTTGAAAATTTCTGTTCAATAAAGTTCTTTTACATCAGTTACAAGATATTCTGTTTCATTTCTATTACTCTCTCATAACTACACTCATAAATCTTCTATTTCTTGCTGTGTCCTCTGGTATCCAAACGGTTGCCTACATCTCAGAAGGAGAAGGTCTTACTACAAAGGCTTTTACTACGAAAGTTTAGGTCTGTGTTTGAAAACCTAATGATGAATGGATGTGAAAAATATTGAAATGACTGGGACTCCAACCCTATTCATCCACTTTCTAGGCAGATGTTCTAACCTAGTGTTGTCCAACATACAGTTCATGGGCCAGAATGCAGCCTACTGCATTAAAAAATGTGGTAGGCTAGAGGTTTTTAAGTGGCCTGACGATCTTCAAAAAGTTTGGTAAATAAATTTTGATCTCAGAAAGTTGAATACAAATACATAATAGGTACAACTGACCAAATTCCTCAAGAAATTGCTGTTTAGAATTAATCCAGTTTGGAGTAAAAGTCTAATTCTTTTGAGCTTGGAATCTCATGTTAATCTTCATAATTGGAAAACCCTGTTCTTACTGCTGAACTAAAATGCGGTTAACATAGTGGAAATGTGTTCAAGTTCAATATTTCTCAGGTTTCCAACCAGGTTAAATCAGGTGTTATATTTGATGCTGGTGACTCAGTTGCTAACTCCATCACTGTCGTCAAAGCTTTAGTTATGGGAAGCAGAATTGGTTTCTCTTGGTAATTCTGTGTTCAGAACATCTTCCTTGACTTGAGGTTGAGTCCCAGTTGCTTCAAACATTTTCAATCTGTTTAGCCTTTTATCCCATAAATAATTTGCTAGGAAAGTTTCAGTTGCGAATAACACCATTATAAGATTTTTGGGAGAATTTACTTCCTATGCCCTGTTTATTAGAGGATTTTTCTATAGTTAAATTAGGTTACAAATTTTTGTTTCAATACATTGGTTTTTCTTTCACATGATTAGGACTTATATGTGGAACCTCAACATGTCATATGGCTATTAGTTGTGGTGATCCATTGTTTGTGGATGGTGTTTGGGGGCCATATTGGAGTGCCTTATTACCTGGCGTATGGTTGAGTGAGGGTGGTCAAAGTGCAACTGGGAAGTTGATTGACCATTTGGTGTCATCCCATCCAGCTAGCAGCCTTATTTTAGCAAAATTGCCTCCATCCAAGTGCGTTTGATTTTTTTCCTTGAGTTGAATGTTTTGGTTTCATGTCATAGTAGCTGGTGGAAGGCTAAGAAAGTTTTATTTGTCAATTTTGGTATTCATATGGTATGTAGTCTTCCGCAGTGCATCCTGACCTTTTTTCCCTCAATGGTACTCTAACAAACAGCATACAAAATCATATGTTCATTAGTTACAGCATAAGTGCCAATTGATGAGTGTGATACTATGTTGAATGAAAACATTATAGTTCTGTAGTGAAATCTCATGTAGCTATGTATATTTTGAAAAATACTGTGCATATAAATAATGCTAAAGGAGGCTTTTCTTTTATGCGTGCAACCACCGACTTGATCTTAAAAATTACTGCAACTTATCGAAAAATGTATCATATTATTTATGAGTTATGTAACAATAGTTAAACAATACTAAAACAAATATTAAAAGTTATGTATATTGAGTTATTGATAGCTAAGGTCATTCACAATCACAAGGCAGTGTTGCCAGATGCAAGAAAATATAATTTGTTAATCAGAAAATTACGAATAGGACATAAATTGGTATATGCTATACAGTACTATTATCCAGATGATGATCGCTGTTATAAACTGAATTCATAGGCTATTGTGAGTTAGGGGGTCATCTTACAGGACAGATATATACTTAAACTATAAAACTTTGGAGAAAATTTATACCTCGTCTTATCTGAAGATCTTATCTACGGAAATATACAGTAATTGCTTCACATCAATGCAATAGTTTAAATAGATATGTTTTATAAGCTTTATAACCTAATTCTCATTATTTACCATTAAACTTTGTTATTCTAAAATTCAAGGGACAAAAAAATATTCAATTTAACACAAGATCTTGAATGATTCTTATTCCAAAATTTTGGAAATTTTCAATTTATTATACTTATTTTTCATTGCTTAATTTTCAATTGATTATTACTTATTTTACTTAAATGTTATCATGGTTCAAGAGTTATCTTCTTTGGAATGATTTTCTTGGAATACCTCATTAGTGGCATAACAGCGCTCTGTGATTTCTTTCGTGGAGTTTTGTTAACTTATTCACATTCATGACCCTGAGTAAGTTCTAGATCATCATCCTCTTGTTAATATTCACTCCTTCAAAAATGTTATAGTACAGAAATACAGAGAAAAAAAAACATTTTAACTATGAAAGAAGTACGATTGTCCTTAATATTCATCTTGATCTCAATTTTGGATCTATTAAATGAGAGAAATTTGCTGTTGACTGCATATTTCATGAATACCCAAGTTGTCTTTCAGTATGTCGCTTAAAGGTTGGGAACGTCTACAAAATATAGTTATTTATTGTATTGCTTTTTTATGGTAAGGAAACCCTGAAAATTAATTTTAAATGTATGAGAAATGTTAAAGAAATCTTGGTGTTATGAATAGGGCATTATGATCATTAAAAAAATAAAGGTAATAACTGAAGTTATATAATCTATATTTAGCTCATAAAGAAAATGAAGTATTTAATACATGCATGCTTACCTTCATAATATTTGTGGTTCTTCTTATTTCTTACTATTACCATATATTAGTATTATAAATAAAATACATAGTATATAATATTAGTATTAATTAGTATTTAATCCTGAAGTAGATCACTAGTGAGTAATTTACCTTACTCAAGTAGTTTTAGGTATTATTTTTAGTTGTAATTTCCTGTGGGATATGTCATAATGAACTGTAATATTGTAGTTCTCTTTGTCTCAGTTGCTACTTCCCAGATTACTTTGAACTCTTGGTTTAGGTTTATGAATAATCTCAACAAGAGTGGTGAAATCTAAAGATACTGTCATTAGTGCAAATTTTTAAATCTTAAATTGACATTTAGGAATTTAAAACAAAGTTTTCTTTCAACAAGTTTTATTTGTTGAAGATATATCCTTAAACATTTCAATTTTTACTTAGTATTTATGGGAAATTAACAAACATCTTTACCTGCATTGTGGGGTTAATTTGCTTTGAATAAAATTTTTTAGGGGTCTTTAAGTAACTCATCTTCAAAATTAATAAATGCATTAAGTTCTATTTTTGTTTTAGCTGGTCTTTTCCAGCCATGTGTTTACTGTAGCATAATCTGCGGAAAAATCTTTAAACTAAACATGAAAATAATTTATAGACCATCATACATATATAGACTTGCTTCTTAGGTCAAGCAATGTTTGATCTTAACAATTGGTTTTAAGGATTTTTGATGGTTAATTTTGCTTTACATCTAATGATTTGATATCTTCAATTAAGATATGTTCTCAATCATCACATTTACAAATACTGTAGGTAAAACATTTTCATCCAGATTAGATCTGAAACATATCTTTTGAAGGAACAATAATTTTTCTAGTTAATATTTGACTGGTATAATGTCCTTGTCATTTGGTCAGGTTTACATAAAAAGAAGCATTCTTAAAACAAAAAGAAGTGTAAGTATTGCATTAGAGGTATCCATAAAATTAGCTGATTTATGGTACAGGAGATTTTCACAGTTTCTAAGTAAAAAAATCTATTTATTCCTTATTCATCTACAATAAAACCTATTTAAAGCACTCCTACTTAGATAGTATCCCAGTTCCCTGAAAATTGTCTTTAACATGTTTTACAGTACTTAATTTGTTAATTCATTGACTTAATTGTTCTTTAAGCTCCAATTTTATCATGGATGTCCTGTTAACACACATGTTACTACTAGTAAAGTATGGTTTTTGCTATTTTGAGGTGAGAACTGATATGAGGACAGTATTGCAGATATTATTTTTAGAATATCCATGTAGAATCATTGATGAGTTAAACATTGAATTTAATGTTTATCAATTCACTGTTGAAGAATGTCTGCATGCAATGGGGATGGTCCAAAAGAAGGGAATTGGTTTCCAGAAAGTTGTAAGAAAGGGAGACATCAAAAGGCTGTATGTCTCCTGCAAGATATTTCTTGCATGATAAAGAAGAAGCTTTATTGCGTTAAATTAACATTGGAGATTAAATATGGATCTATTATGGTAACCTGGGGTGATGCTGTGTGAACTGGTAAATCCACTTCAAAATGATCAATGAATGGTTTAAATGTTAAGTAATGAATTTGGTGGTATCAAGAGGGTATCTATGAGCTTCTGAAACCATCTCTGATATTCATAATTGAATATAGTTATTCTGTTTGAACTCACCTTTGAAAGAAAAACAACCAGAACAGGATGATAGACACAATAAACTAATCATCCTGTATCACAACAAAAGGATACATGTTGCCAAACCTGTCAAAAAATACTTGGAAAGAGTGAACTGCAAACATTTTCCCTATCAACTGTATTCACCTTGCAGTTTTTCCTCAGATGTTCTGCTTTTTTTCTGCCATTAGTCCTTTCTGGAGAACAGTTCAATTCTTTTGAAAGTATCCAAATTTGGCTTGAATGAATTTCTTCTAAACAACTAGACTGATTTGGGGAATCCATTTATTACGGATATCTGAGTAATACTCAGTAAATTTTCAACTACATTTTCTGGAATCATAGCCGAGTGTTCTCTTGTATTTAGGGATGGATTTATGCCGTAACAGCAGTATCACTATGTGGCTTATATTTCATAAACCAATGGATAATGGCCCATCACCTCATTGTGATGTGCTAAAGTGTAGCTTATGATAAGTTGATGCGACCGCTTATTAAATCTGTGATTTATATAAAATTAAGGTAGTAATTATTTGACAGCCTGGGTAGAAGTGAAGGTGCAAATTAAAATCTATGTAGTAATTCATGTTTAACTATGTTTTCAGCCTAGCTCTGTGGTGGTAAGGATTGCTATGAATGGCTCTGCTTTTGCTTTGCTGGTGATACTTATTTGTCATCATAAGTCAACAATGAATGATTTTTGTTGATTATGGTGCTCATATGTTTACTTGAGTTGAAACTGATTTATTTAGTTTTATGCTCAGACTATGAATTGAATATATCAAGGAATTATGTTCATTTATTCCTAACTATAAGTCCCAATTCCCAGGATTGTAAAAGCATGCTTTGTTAGGATTTTTTTGGTGTTGCTTTTGCATCGTAGTTTATTATGTAAGGGATGGCATGCATGGCAATGATATTATATGGAAAGGTTGATCAAATGTGTTCTCCTGGCTTTAATTGCATTCCATCATTTACAATTATAATTATATAATTAAGCAAAATTATATAATTAAGCTTGGGTTAACATTTTTTGTCTTTTTATGATTAAAATAATTGGGTAATTGAGGGATTGCGATTTAAATTTGAGTTATTGATGTTATGCATTAAAGGAATGCCTGAATTAAATGATGAAGATCTCTGTGTAATTAAAGGTTATGAACTTCTCTTTCCACCTCAATTGCTAATAGTATGTCTGATCTTCAAAAATATATTGCAGCCTTGCAAATAAGTGTTGTCATCACTGACTGTAGCAGTATTTAAGTTTTTATACTTTCAGCTTCTGTTAGAAAAATCTTATATGTTTGCAGTGAATGAGATACAGGAATTCTTCTTGCTTAAAGAATTCAAAATTTTGCAATTAGAAATTCAACCAAAATTGAATTATGAAAGCAATTCTTGCTTTAGCATTCAATTTTTATGAGCCTATAGTTATAAAGAATTTTATTAACACATTTCTTCTATTAAGCTTCTCCACCGTAGAAGTTAATAAGGTGAAAGACACCTACGATTAAATAGTTTATTTGGGCACTGATAAAGTATGATCAGAAAATGTATTTAAATCAAGGTTATTTGAAGGAATATGCTAATTAAAGCTTATTTTGTTACGGCTTGTATAAGATACCATGTAACAATTTTAGTTTTGTTTTAACATTTAGACATATCCAAGAGTATTTGAACGACTTGCTCAATAAATTGGCGGAAGAGAAATCCCTCTCCAATTGTGCAGAATTAACAGCAGATTTCCACATTTGGCCAGATTTCCATGGAAATCGTTCTCCTTTGGCAGATCCATCCTTACTTGGAATTGTAAGTTTGAGGATAGTTTTAAGGCCAAGCTACCTTCAACATAAAAATTTCCAGTTGATTTTAATTCATTTGATTTCAGATATCTGGACTGTCTCTGTCAACTGATGAAGAAAGTCTTGCAATCCTGTATCTTGCAACTGTGCAGGCATTAGCTGTAAGTTGAAATATGTATTCATTTTATTTTCAATCTCATCTTAAGTTTTTCATTATTTATGATTCTAAATTTCATTTGCATTTTTTCCTTACTCCAGTAATATTATTTTCCGAACTATTTGTGTAGTATCATACATGATTTTATTTATAAACTAAACTTAGGACAAAGACAACAAATTAACAATTTTTTCTTGTCACACATTTTAATCCCTTTTAATGATTTAAAAATGTATGTGAAAGTACTTTTAGGCTGGCATTTACAAACTTTTGGTTTGAAAGTTTAGGAAATATGTGGTGAGAAGCAATGGAACTCATTGTAACTGGCTGTCTAGCTTGTTAAAGTTTTTCTGCAGTCTATCAGTACGTTTATCTTTTCAGTTTCAAAATATCTAAACTGATATGGACAAATAAGGGGGAATTTATACCTTGGCTCTGATTTGTCGACTCTGTCCTATTTTCAGTGGCTTAGATACAATTTTCTGAACTCACTCCTAAAAACTACTGTATTTGCACCAATGTAAGACTTCTTTTTTACCTCCTGGACTACCAAAAAATAGGGTTCATCTTACAATTGGAGGCAAAATCCTTGACATCAGTTGAATTACACAATCTATATATTTACATACATACATAAGACTTTATATTAACCAGTGCAGGTACGTTCATAGTATAATTCTGTTTGAGTTAAAGCTTCATCAGCATTATCTCAATTCACAAAATGTTTGTATGAATGGTTATAATTGACCTAAATTGGATCATGAAAAGCAGCAGTACTGTTACTGCACGAACTGCAACAACATCGGTGATCAATTCAGTCACAATCACACTTAAGAGTGTTGCTATGGCAGAAAAAGGAACTCAATACGCTGCATACCTGAAAGAAATGTATTATATGCAGGGAATAATACCAATTCTGCTGCCAGAGGAGTATTTGGGATTTCTGCATGTAATGTTTACACATTAAATTCAGGTAAATGTTACAAACCTATTTAGTTTCCCTTCGATTAGAGAGGTAAAATCATCTATAAGGAAAAGGAACACGGCTGTTGTGAGACATCAGAGTTAGATAAAAGCTCCAAAAAGCCATTGTTTGCGAAGAAACTAACTGTTGGAGAATTCCCACCAGCAGGGGTTGGGGTTCTCCGTGGTCACGCTAAGCAAGTATTCAATTATTCTTCTCTCCCGAAGATGACAACTTAGTTGTCAAAATACGTATCGAGAACAATACTTGCTAAGCGTGACCACGGAGAACCCCAACCCCTGCTGGAAAATGAGAACAAATCTTAACAGAATTTCAGTATGACCAGTTATACCTTTGGAAAGACATTTTTCATATGACTGAGTGAACATATTCATAACTCTTAAGAAGAAATTCATTGTTCTTTGAATGAGAACAATAATACTAATATTTGTGTAATACATAATGTAATACCCAAATATTATACACTTTAAGATGGTTAATAATTACATGATTTCATTCCAAAAATATATAACAACTTGAGTGGTATTCTACTTAACTGGGGAAATTAAAAGGTAGATTAAAACTTGGCTTATGTAAGCAAAAGAAGTAATAGGAAACTAGCTTATGAATCTATAAGGAAAAGGAACATGGCTGTTGTAAGACACCAGAGTTAGATAAAAGCTCCAAATAGCCCTTGTTTGCGAAGAAACTAACTGTTGAAGAATTCCAGCCAGCGTGGGTTGGGGTTCTCCGTGGTCGCGCTTAGCAAGTATCGTTCTCGATATGTATTTCAACAACTAAGTTGCCATCTTCGGGAGAGAAGAATAACTTCAGTTCAACTTCAGTTCTTCTGTTATTCTTCTCCCCCGAAGATGGCAACTTAGTTGTCAAAACACGTATCGAGAACAATACTTGCTAAGCGTGACCACGGAGAACCCCAACCCCCGCTGGTGGGAATTCTCCAACGGTTAGTTTCTTCGCAAACAACGGCTATTTGGAGCTTTTATCTAACTCTGAGGTAAAAATCATGATAAACTGAATTCTCAATAATTTAATNCAGGTTATCTACCTTAAAATACGGTAATTATAACTATAGTCAATTATTTTCCAAAAGTAATTTTTTCTCTTGTAGAGCTCCAAATAAGGGGGTTGTCGTAGAATTAGGTTTCTCGCAGATTCGTGCAAATGTGGTATTTAGTTTTGGAAATGAATATAGCTCAAGGGATCCTAAGGTTTGTGCATGTAAAACTTTGGTTTTTCTTGCAAGGCTCAAAATACTAAATAAAATTACCCCATAACTCAAGCAATTGAACTTACTAATACATTACCAAATGCCAAGGTATGTTGTAGTTGACATGTAGACCCTATTTAGTATATTAACTGTAACAATGAAAGTAACTTGGATTTTAAGATAATAAAATTGGTATAAGATAAAAGTGTTTCAATTTAATATGGAAAATGAAGCTAAGCAAAACCAATTCAATAGCAATACACTGAGGAGTAAATTGATAGATTGATTGAATATGTTTGATTTGGAAGTAGTGCAAGATTTTACAATGGTGGCTCTTCAGTTTTAACATCTTCGCATTCATGACATGGAGTGCTTACCTACTCATCAGTAGCACCTCAGCCTTCCATTCAACCCCTGATGTTGTCTCAAAAATGTGTAAATTCCAATTGGGTCAAAACTTATGGAAATCCATCCAAGCGGAGTGCTTGTCAGAAAATCATGGACTAGGTATATACCTTTAAATATAGCACTTTAGAGCTCAAAAACTGCCTAGAGACCTAATTTGGCCCAGAATAGGACCTTGGTCAGTGGTATATTTTTATAGATTTCATTAGGTTCTCTGTTAATTTGTTTAAATTTTTCAGTCAATGTTACTTACCTCTAATACTGTACTGTAGGTCTCAACATTGTTGCACCAGCTCCACTACTCTACTGTTCCTCAATGATACTAGGTTTTGGAAAAATGAGTTACTTGCTTATCGAATACCCATTGCTGGTAGTAATTGCTGAGGGGTTTTTAGATGATAATGGTTGGTTATGAAGGTGGGTTTCAGGTAGTGTGCATCTTAAGTGAGAATATATATTTTTCAAGGTGTTTATTATGATAGATTAAGAATATGGTTCTAGAAACCTTGCTGTGTTTTATACACAGGGATATATACAGTGTATACAATTTAAGTAACTTGAGAGTCATATAGGTTTAAAAAAAAGTGCTAAGGATGCATTGAACATAGATTGTAAAGCATTATTGCCTGATTACATTTCAAAATTTTGTTATCACAGTTGACCAGTTTGAGCCTAAATCAATTATATTGAGTTATATTGGTCACCTCTGTGTAATATATTTAATAACATTTCATGAATTGATTCTAAGATTCATGTAAAACATTTAATTTTGTACTTTTTAGTATGGTACAAGACATATAGTTGAGAAACTGGAAGAAGCTGGACACAAGGGTATTAAAGCCCTGGCGATTTGTGGTGGCCTATCACGAAATCCAGTGGTAGTCCAAACTCATGCTGATGCCCTTGGATTACCCATCATTTGTCCAGATGAAGTTGAAGCAGTTTTGGTTGGTGCAGCCATGTTAGGAGCTAATGCTTCTGGTATATTTAACTCTTTAGAAGCTACTGCAAAAGCAATGAGTGGATCTTCTACTGTTCTGCTTCCCGACACCAGATTAAAAAGGCAAGTTGATGTACTCTTCAAATTGACTGAGAATATTGGTTATTCTTTTTCTTTGCATAATTTTTCTGTGATTTCAGTGATGCATTTTTCCCAAGTTATGTTATTTTGAATCCGAGGCGTCTATATGCTGCATTCTAATTTCAGGGTATTTCTTGCTAAAGAAAGCTCAGAATTTTTTTTGAAATAGTTTTTTACTGTAGATACTTTTTATTTTTGAAAGCCTCATATGTAATTTTTATTTTACTCTTTTTTCATTCCCTTTTATTCTTTGCTAGACCTTTTGCATGTTTTTCACTTAAAATATTTCATAAAACATTTACAATATTTTTTTTCTGTGATAGAAAATATTGCATATTTTTTCTCCGCAAAACCATAAATTTTTATTTACTTTCATTACACTAGTCAAAAAATTAGTAGAGTCATTGTACTAGTCAAAACATTTATGTAGATTATTGTTTAAATTCTGAATAAATTTTTCATTTAATTGTATTCCATTCTGATATGGGCTTATGGGAATTTCTAGTCCCAATTTTGCTCTATAAAGACTTTTATTGTTTGGGTTTATTATCATTATTTATTTTCTATATAAACTTCAGTAATTTGACATGTAAGATTGCTTTGGTATCTATTTAAAAAAGCATTCATTATCAATTATTCATTAGCAAGAGTAGTCAATAAGTCAGTGCTAACTATGGAAATCATCCAAACGAGTATTTATAATAAAGCCTTGTACATAATATCATGCTTCCTTGTATTAATGTATCATGCTTGCTTGTATTGTAATATATATTTAAATATTATCAAATGAATACCATCAACTTTTATTCATAGAGTTAAATATTCCATTATGCATTTGAAATGGAAAATAAAAAGTAATTCTCTTTAATCTGCTTATATGAAATTGCTGCAAAAAGAATGAGTGTTATTGAAAGTATTTTGCTAAAAAAAAGTTATTATGGGTATTGTCTCTCTTTACATCATGCATAAAGAAAATAGGAATGTAAAATTGCTGTGTCTTTTCTAATTTTAACTTAACAAGATTTCAAAGAATACTTTCTGAAAGTCCAAACAAAATGAGAAAGTAATGTAATGATATACTTCATTTATTTTGTAAGACTGACCCATAATTCGCATTTTATTCCTACAGATATCATGACAAGAAGTATAAAGTATTTCTACAAATGGTAAAGAACCAGAGAGAATACAGAGCAATAATGTCTGAATAACAGAGGCTGTTGAGCATCATTTATAAGATGAAAGATAGGAAAGACACGCTGCACAAAAAAGATGGCCTGTAGGAGTTTTATCCATAAAAAATGAAAATGTTATTTTTATAGATATTTTCGTTATTATTACTTGTAAAATTGTTAAACATTTTATATGAATATTATTGACTTTTTACTATAGGAGGCATTTTTTCTCAAAATATGACAAGTGTCATGCCATTGTTGTTATTTGCCTAATATATTCTTGAATATTATTTGTTTTTATAATGTGGTTGTTGCATCTGTTGAAGGTAAATGAAATAAAAATGGTTCATGGTTTAAAAAGTTACTGATTAATTCATGCTTTTTTCCCAAAGGCTTTTTGTTAGCATTATAGCATTTGCCTTGTTTTCTAATTTAGCTTCAATTCTACTAAGATGCCTTAGATTCTTGTGAAGTCATTCTCTCACATTGCTATAACAATTAAACTGTGTTTGTAGAAAATAGCTAATTAATGAATGCTTAACTTTAGTTTTCTTCCATGCAGTTTAATAATTATTGATTCTTTTTATCAAAGTTATTAGCATTCTTGGTTCATGGGTGAAAGATTACGTAAGTTATATCAAAGAGGCAAAATCAAATAATTCAGGTTTAACCAATTTACTACATTTACAGGAACTGCAAATGTAGTAAATTGGTAAATGTAATAAATTGTAAACATTTACTGTAATTACAGGAACTGACAAGGAGCTCTGAATATGCTATTCAAATTTCCCCCAAAGAATTTATGTAAACAAGCACATTGAAGCTAACATTAGGTTTTTGCAATTGCTGAGATTGCACATTGTCGATTGAAGTGTAGCAGTTACATAAATGGCTGGTTAGACTTCCTTAAAAAAGGTATACAACCTTTATCAACAGTAATAATTTGGTGATTAAAGTTAGAACATTTCTTTTGTGAGAGGCGCTAGAATGAAAAGGGAAATGCATCCTATAATACTAGAAAAAGAAAATAACGGGGATGAAAACTTTAAAACTTAATATTTGCAAACGATGTACATCCGATTTTTAAGCAGATATTTCTTCGCAGATGATTTCCTAGTCAGTGTTGTTAGAATTAATTATTAATTGGTAGCGAAGCAAATATTCTATATGATTAAGGCTTATCCTACCTTTGGATCAGAATTAATGTTTATTCTTCATTAGAGGATATTATTTGTACTAACTACTCTTTGAAAAGCCAATGTAGACGGAAGCGGTCTTCTGCGAATTTTCAGGTTACGGAAGTAAATATTTATATTAGAATTTATATCAGTTTTGGCTTTCAGGTCTTTCTTTGAAGCTAGACAAGAATCTTAATTCTAGTTACAATTATCATATTTCAAAGAACCTGTATCCTTAATATCTCTTCTTGGGTATCTTTAAATTTATAACATTTTAATTTATCTTTCCGTATGTCGCAAGTAAGAAAGTTGGCGTGAAACAGCAACAGGAGAAATCAGAAGCAGAGTAATGGTCAGAGGATTGCCTGACATTAATTACCGTACAAAAAATATTTTAAAATAAACCTTAAAATTTATTATATCAGGAAAAAGATACCGAACTTCAAAATGATCGTGAATTGAGCTCGTTGAAAATTCCTATCCTACGCAATTTCAATAAAAGTTCCAAATAAATAATATTTCTACGGTCTACATTCTTATTTAATAGAGATATTCGCAATTAAGTATAGATAACATTTTAGTGAGGTAAACTTTGTCGATGCAAAGAAAGAAACGTAAATTTTATCTTTTCATACATTCCTGAGATGTTGTCTTCGTAGTTCTTCATTATGCCGTAACGAACGCTACAATCTATCCACTAACTGAGAGTGCTGCTCGTGCGCAGTTACTTGGAGGCAGACGATGCAAAATAAATCGAAGCAGACTGCAGTCTGAGAGGGGCCTATGTTTGAACTTATATTTTGGCTCTCCCTGGGCTTGTATTGGAAGGATTTTCGAAGATTCTCATTCTACATGTTGCCGAAACTTCAGTTTTTCAGCAGCGATTGAGAAATAACCATATGGTGGTGAGTACTTGATTATTTTGTACTCTTATTCTTCGAAGCTACGTATGTTTTGACAACGGGGTTTCAGCCATCTTGGCTGTGTACATGTTATTTAATTATCGACTGCGATTAATTTAACTTTAATGAAGGACAGAATAGGTTAATATTTCAGCGCGTGAGCGATTTATTGGTAGGGTAATTCTTTTGGATAGCTGCTATTTTGCTGTAGTTGATGACATGCTCAGCCGAGATGATTGCTTTACATCCGCTGCGTTAAATTTCGGATTTTTGGGTCAAATTACTTGTATAACATTTGTTCGAGTACGGTTGAAATGTATTTTGTTGAGTGCACATGAAAGATAATCTTTGCGTTCGTATTCGGCTGTATTATATGAACTGCGTTTGATAGGTAGTGATCACCACTCTCGGAATGGCTTTGTTTTCACTCGTCAGCTGTGGGGCCAGTGCTGCCATGTGTTACTTTGAGTGTCGCACAACAAAGCTACGAAGGGGTTCTGCGAGATTGCGCAAACACGGATTGTTGTCTGCATATGAAATCCAGCTGATCATGGACTAGAATTTCGAATATTGTGCCCGGACAGGAATATCTCAGTAATGCAGGGGAACAATTTTATATTTGGTTTGTACGGATTGCTCACGTACGTGTTGACCTTCATGCCTGTGTGTATTGATCCACCCAGGAATCATGGAATGGTTGCATTTTAGGGTACATCTAAACGTTATATAATTATTAAATGTCTCGCTCTGAAATGTCAACGATCGATTGAGGGTGACATTACCGTTTGATCGGCGAAAATTGACATACATTAGCGTGTTTGTATACACGCAGCTAGATTGTAAAAATATCTCTGTGGGGCTGTTAGCGATGTTTTCATTAGCTAATAAATAATATTTTTGTGTCGCTTACGTCGTACGTTGTCATTCCCTTATCTCTCGGTGCCGTTAAATCATCGGATAATCCTGGTGACTTTTTGTCGTCGCGCGATGAAGTATGCCCTCCCGTTATTTGTTTACGTGAAGTGACCATCCCGAAATCGATGGTGATGCAAATTGCGAAGATTATTTATTCGTGTCGTCAGTTGTCAACCGTTTTCCTCCGGTTCTTTCCATCTTCCCATTTCCTCGAACTTCCCTTTCGAAGTCCTCCTCGGAATCAATCATCGGGGATTTTCCCTTCGCGGAATGGAGTAAATACAGTCAGTCGCCATCCTCTTTTCTTCCCGTTCCCTTCGTATTTCTCCTCTCTCCTGTGGTCGGAAACCGGATTGGACCGCGGCCGACACTGCAAGCTGTTGGCTTCCACAAGCCCTCTGTCTCTCAGATATCCGCTGGTCTCCGAGAGACAACGCCGACCCTTTCATTCTCTTCCACCCACTCCCTCGCACTATTAAATCCGCCAGCAGTTTTTCATCCCCCAGTTTCACCTATCCAGGTCCCTTTCCCTTCATCTGCCGAGCTGTTTCTGCCCTCCTTTTCAATATCTCAATCAATCTCTCAGCTGAGCCAGAGCGCGGGCGTCTAAGGCGGACTGCGTGAGGGCCTGTTTACCTCCCGACGGATGCAATCGGAAATAGAACAAATGCACCGAGTAGCAACAGTGGGTTAGGGAGGACGGATCGATAGGTTGACTCCACTACCCCGGCAAGAAAGTGTTTTAATCTTTGTTTTTTTGTTTCTCCGGAGTAAGTTATTCGATCGCCGCATCGAAACCCGAGGATCAACGAATCCTCACGCGGGATTCGCCGCGGTGTTTACATCAAACGAAATCTGTTTGACCCACTATCTCGACTCGGGCCGCTAACGCAGGGACTTTGTTGAATTTCGCGCTGCGATGCAACGGGTCCGGGTTGTTTACGTAACTATGCAGGACGTTACCGGTTCGTGTGCGTTTTTGGGGATTTGAACGGTAATGACTTTGATGGTGCGTTGGCTGGTGCTGTGGTTGATTGCGCGTTCCGCCGGGTTTTGAATTTAGGCAGCTGCAGAAATGAACTAATTCGAGACTTGTTCGGAATAGCGTGGGTGTATTAATCCACTTCAGAAGGAGCGTTAACGCAATGCATTAGCTGATGCAACGGTAGAAAGTGCCCCCGCCAGGTTGTACATTCAGGTGACAGCTGCAGGTATTAACTAATTTCTTCGTTAACTCGTAGGCTTCTGATAAATAACGTGGTTGGCTCAATTGAAATGTCTGTGGAGTATAGTGATGTATATTGCTGATGCAGCGGTAGAAAGGGCCCCTGCCAGGTTTTACGTTTAGGGGACAAACGCAGATATTAACTTACATACTCACAAAATTGTTTGCTTCTAAAATGTAACAATTGAATGAGAGCTCAAAATTATTCTCGTTTTATGAAGTCTGCGGTGTTTCGTGGGATACTCCGGGTGTTTGGCTCGGTTTTCCTGCTCGCTTCAGGGCGTATGACGTTCGTTCCCTGCTCGTTTTCCACCATTTTATTAGTGCCGCTTAATATCGTTCGCCATATTTTTTACGACTTGGTTCCCGTCCTATCCATGCAGTGGTTCATTCCTTCATTCAAAAATATTGGCAACTGACCCAGGTCAGGGTCACAGCTGCTCCTCTCTACCGCTGGCCCGGAAAAGCAGCTTGCATATAACGCTTGCTGCTTTGCCCCCGCAAGGCATTTTTCCCTCTCCGCCCCACCCGCGCTTCCACCCCCCTCCTACGCCCTCGCCGTCTTCGCGTGTGGCCCTAGGCAACGTTGTCATGTAATCCATGCAGTTATTGTGGTAGTGTAATATTTCCCGGTTGCGTGGCATTTAACTTATCCCGCAGCGACGGAACCCGTCCCCGGGGGGAGATGGGAGACCACGGGGATGTTGCGGGACGAAGCCGGTAATATTAACAAGAGTTTCGTATCGAATTGGCCTGTTTGATTTCGTTGTTTACCTCACGGGTCGCCCAGCAACAGTGGGCTCGTTGAAAGAGTTGCGCACGAAATGGGTGGCTGCGTTGAGGGGTTATCAATTGATCGTTCCCAACGTTGTTTTGGTTTGCTCGTGCACTCAACTCTCGATCTAACGTTTTAGTAACTTAAAATGTACTTGCGAAGGTAAGATGCAGGATTGGTTATGCGTATTAAACAGCTGTTCGTGCAAAGAGCGAATACGGTTAGCAGTTGTGGAAAAATTAGCGGATTTAGGATTCTTTTGAGCTAATGCATCGAAATTTCCATTTAAAATGCGGAAAACGTTAGATCGGGAGCGGGGAGCAGGTCGTCTTCTGGCCGGAAACGGCCTCCTCTTCGTTTCTTGAAACGTTCAAAAGTTTAAATTATCGCACCTTTAATTACGTTACGTGAAAATAAAATCGAAAATATGCTTTTAATTTCCTTATTAATGGGAATCGTTTATCTATGGCGATTTTGTTGTTGATATGTGTAGCACGGAGTGCGGCCCGATTGTATGTAATGCGGCCTGATGTTTTGAAGCGCGGCCTGGTAGTTTCAAGTGCGGCCTAATGTTTTCAAACGCGGCCTGGTAGTTTCAAGTGCGGCCTAATGTTTTGAAACGCGGCCTGGTGGTTTCAAGTGCGGCCTAATCTGTCCATACGCTACCTGATGACACATGCGGCCTTCCGATGAAAGGAAGGGTACCCACCCCCACCTTAGACGAGCATTCACGGGACCCCTCGCTCAGGAGTACTTCATCTCGAAATGGGTCATCGAGAAGGAAGTATTACAAATGACATTAAAACCATCGCTGGGCACCAAATGGCGTTTAGCGGAGTGTTTTCCGTGGAGGGCTCCCGTAATAACCCTTTCGTGATTCCGTCAGATGCGTGTGGAGGTGACGTCATTATCAGCTGTGTTTTCGTAGACTCCGAAAGTGTGGCGACATGCTCGATCGTTCGCGTTCGCGAAAGAGGGTCCGGTTTTTCAGCACCGCCGTCGAACGTGGCGGCGTGATTTTTCCGGGGGTTATTCGGTGGTCATAGATCGCCGTGGAGGATGTGTTTTGACGTCAGGAGGACGGGTATCGACAGCGCTGTCGGTAAGCGCGTCCCAGTCCGCAGGAAAATGATTTAGATCGGGGTTATTTCGCACGTATCCGTTGCATAGCAACGCTCTTTTCGATTCGTAAAAGGCGTTAAGGCGAGTGGATGACGTCAGTTGTATTAGCGGGCGGCGTTTTTTTACACGCGGCCGAAATTGTTGTTTCGATTTTTCTCGAGATTTTCGCTAGCGTTAGCGACTTTTTTTGGCGTCGTAAGGGGAGGGTTTTTCGCGTCGTTTTTTTTAGGAATCCGAGAGGTGAAGTGGGCGATTCTGGGTGAGCTGCGGTGCCGTTGTGACTGTTACGCTATAGGCTATCAGAAGGTCGAAGACACGCGAAAATGATCCTGAGACGAGTAAAATTATGTCAAGTTGATGGTATAAAAAATGGGTGAATTTTAAAATATGATTCCTACCGAACTGTAATGTTCGTAACTTAGTGAAATCTTATATATATCTCAATCTCGTCCCTAAATATAGACGTTGTTATTATTATTTTCATCATCGTCATTATTATTATAACCAGCATAATAATAATAATAAACGTCTTTATTGGGCGAAATTAGGACTAAAGAGTCCCATCTTCCATTTAACCCTTGTCATAAAGTGAGAGAAAGATACGAAAGAAAATAAAAGAAGGGAAGAAAGTGTTTTCGTGGAGGAGTAAAAAACTGTGATATTTTATGCACAGAAAAAGTATCTCCACTGCAGGAAAGTGTATTGTGTTACGGAAGATGTTTTTCCGCAGTTATACCTTTACTTTTCTGCTGCTATTGTTTTATGTTGATTGCGTTTTTTTTGTAATTTGGATCTACTCGCAGTAATTAGCCAAAGTGTATTCATAATGGATCGAATAATGCTTTACAGATGATTGTGTTAATTGTTTTATCTTTAACATCAAACTTTGACAAGTTGGCGTAAAATAAGCGGTAAAGAAGGATTTTAAAATGCCCTAACATACATCAGCTGATCTGTTTATCTTTTTCCTTAAAAAGATCGCTCATATTGCGCTAGATCTGGATACAAAATCTTCCGGAAATGTTCCATGGCCTAGGATGGGAATCGTTAGAGTAGAGGAGATTAAATTTGAGGACTAACTTGCTCAAATCAGAGGTAATACGTGCGTGAGACGTGGTATTTATTATTCGCACGCTCTGTTGCGTTGGCCGATCAGCATATGCGAGAGTAATTAGGGAAATTGGTGCCAAAACTGGACGCTTCACAGAATTATTCTTTCGCGGACGATACGCTATAGCAATATGCAGGAGAAATAGACTTTATGGCTCATGTACCCCCTGCCACATGCCTAAAGGCGACTCACGGGGTACGTGTGTTCGAGGAGATGTTTTTCTCAATATCCTTCACAAACATCCATTAATTGCACAGTTACAAGTGGGGCATAAACTGTAATATGTGCATTCTTGTATACCCTGCGACCCACTTTTAGATGTGTGACAGAGTGGCGCAAAACCGAACTCACACCATCAGGGGTTCCTCAACATTTTGGTTCCTCAACCCGCTTGATCTTTTGCACTCATATCCCGTAGCCCCTATTCATTACCAAAAGAAATAAAGCATTTAATAAACCATGCGTTTTCTTTTAAAATGAAATATTTTTCCACGGTCTTACTGAAAAAGCAGTACCCTCGAAGAATAACTTGGTATTTGTGTTAACGCATCTGATTTTGAGCTATTTCAATAGATGCTGCATAGTCAGACAAACCACTCGCCCTTGACCGTAAAGTGTCCCGATCTAAGTGTCCGGGCACGAAAGCTCAATTGGCCAGAGCAGTCTCCGGAATAGTGAGAGATCCGGGTTCGAGTCCCGGTCCTGTGAGACTTCTTTCATGTCCGTTTATCCTTGGGAATATTCCTAGGTGCACACCTTAATGTGCTAAGTTACCTTAAATCATTTCCCTAAATAGTGGAAGACCCGGGTTCGAGTTCCGGTCCTGTGATACTTCTTTCATGCCCGTTTAACCTTGGGAATATTCCAAGGCGCAAACCTTATGGTAGAAAGTTACTTTTACCCTTTGCCTTGTGTACATAAATTTATTTATGTATAGTAGACTAACTGTTCAATCATTCCCTGGAAAAGCTTCCATCATCCCTTAGGGTCACTGTTACCCCAGGTTCGTAACCCCTACACTATACCATGCCATAATGAGGTCAGAACCGATTCACCGGGAAACACGCGCTGAACTTTGGAGTTGCCAGGCACACTAGACGCCCCACCACCGAATTCGCGAATTGCAGAATGTAGAAATTTCGCGATTTAGCTGTTTGTTCAAAATATTTTCCCACAGTATCCTATAACAATCCGCCAAATGCTTTTTTTCCGCAAAGCGACCGAAAATTCCGCCAGATCCAGCGGAAAAAGCCGATTCGGCAGCAGTGTGTGGGCGAAGTGCGGGCGTCATTGTTTTCCTGTTGGAGATCGGCTCGATTTACGCCGACCCAACGCTTCAGGCACTTCGAGTGCGTTTACGGGTTGAAATCCCGCGATGGGGTCTCCCGCGACCCCAAAGTGGTCGTCAGTTTTTCTCCATCCCCCGCACGCGTTGATTCATGGGTTTCCTTTCGCATGTCCTCAAATCCTGTTATTGATTTTCGCCCTTGCGATCGCAACTGTCTTTCCAGAGCGTCACGTTTAGCCAAACACCTTGACCTGCCGAAATAACTCCGGCGCGGAAGGTTTGCAGGCATTTTTTCCCCGCACGTTCGATGAACTCGCTGTATCTTCATCGCGATTATAAAGAACGGCTTCGTTTAAGGGAAGAGGGCCCTCCTCGGTTTTATTTCCTCGTCGTTCCCCGCGGATTCCCCATCGCGTGAGGTTTGCGGCGGAAACACTCAGTTTGATGTGGCAAGGTCGGCGAGATATTTTTCCTTTTTTTTTTCGTGAGCTCGACAAGTAGGTGCTCGGGAAGGTTTTAATTGCCACGAACGTGTCTGAAAATCTTTTTGACGAATGCCGAAAATTTGTGGGTTTTAATCGCACTGGTGATCGCGGTTAGTTTTGTCGGAGGAATTTTATTATATTCAGGTCGATCGCTATCGGAAATGACTTTCTCGTTCTATTCGTCGTATAATTAAATTAAAACTACGATGATTCGTAATAATTTTGATTGTTCGTAGCTTCAACAATATTGCGTATTATTGTGTCGGGTATAGTCATTGTTAAACCAATAATTATTCCTTGCTACGGCTGTATTTCATCGGTGTATTCGCGATGAGTTTGATTATTTTTTATTCCTAGTAACAAGAATATTATTTATTATTAAGTCCAAATCATTGTTGGGCCAATGATTGATCTCAACAATTACTATTTCGTAATTACATATGCGTTATGAGTTTAATTAAATTTCTGTTTATTCCTCGTAGCAAGAGTATTATAAATTATTAAGTTATACATAGTAATTGTTGGACCAGTGATTATTCGCAGAAATGAATATTTAATCGTTAAATTCTAATCGTTTTTATATTTCTAGCTACAAGGTAATTGCGTACTTCTACGTCATTTATAATCATTGTTTGGCGAGCAGTGATTGTGCATTCTTGTTGCGTTGCGATAATAATATTCTCTAACTATAATCACAATAATGAGGGCAGGACTATCCTGACATATGCTTCCAGTACGTGGACAATGACAGGCCGAGAAGAGAGTAGAATCCAAGCAATGGAAATTAAATTCTTAAGGAGCTGTCTGGGAAAGACAGGGAGAGACAATATTAGGAACGAAAGAATCAGAGAAATCTTGGGTATAGAAAGGCTCCAAATACTGATTGAGAGAATGAGATTGAAATGGTTTGGCCATGTGAAGAGAATGGATGAATGGCAACTTCCAAGAAGGATATTTGAAGAGAAGATTAAAGGGAAAAGACCAAGGGGAGGCCAAGAGGAAGGTGGTAGGATATGATTATGAAAGATATAAGTAAAAGAATGGAAGATGTAGACAAAGTGTGGGATGAGATGTGGTGGGAGGATAGAACGAGATGGCGGTCACTGGTCCACAAACACCCTACCCTGACAGAGTCTGGATGAAAGGGGAAAGGAATGAGGGCAGGAACACTTAATCATTGTTTGACCAGCAATAATTATGTACTCTTGTTGCGTGCGATAATTATATTCTCTAACGATAAGCATTACAATGAGAGCACGAACATTGTGTTGAGACAATCCTAAGTTAACAGTTTCATCAAAAATGTTCGAATGGCATTTTTACTATAAAATCAGGAAATTGAGTCATCTAATGTCTTAATCCGATCAGAAACTTGATTGTATAATATATTTCTTAAAGTGTAAGATGTACGATAAAGCCTCTATGTAGGCTTTAATGGGAGACATATTTGCCCTTTTGACCCTGAATACGCTGTGCTAAATCATCCGTGAATTTTTACGACTTGAAAAAGTTATTGCTCCCAATGGTCTTCCTACATTTCATGCGTAAGTGTTGAGTTTCCAGTATAGTAATTATCATTATGTCCATTCCCATGCGACTTAACGTATCTATTTTCTTCGTAAAACGTTAGATGCAGAGTACTTCATGTATGACGGATGCTGTTTCCTTGGAAATGTGATTTAAGCCGTTTTCATCGTTGGATCGGGAATATTACTTTATTTGGCAAAAGCGCCTGTCGTTTTGAAAATTATTAATGCTCCCTCATTTTCTAGCAATCTATTGTCTTCCTTCATCTAGCTATAGAAGAAGAATAGGATGCTATAATCAGCAGCTATTCCTTACTGAGCTGCAAGGGAAAACAATAGATTTTGTAAACGATGCCTGCATCTCCTCCATTCGGCGAAATGCGAAAAGCAGAACAGCTCTGTAGATTCAGGCGAATTTCATTGTTTCCTAGAGTTACATTTTCTGGGAAAATCTCTCTTTTACTCTCTGCAAAGCCTCCAGTTTTAACCAGCAATCTATTTTCTTTTCAAGTGGAGAGTCGTTTTTGTAGGAAGTTATCAAGTAATAGAAATCGTTGTAAATGGTCGTTTAATAAAAGTATTTATTCGTTTTTACAATTAAGAAGACTTCCATCGGAAACGTGATGTTAAAATTCAAATTCATATCTTGGTTGTTGAATAGTGGAACAATCGCGGTGTTATGCCGTGATAGCTCAATGGTAGAGCGTAGTGGACGATTCGGGTTCGATTCCCGGCCACGTCAGGCTCTTCTGTTCGACATTTAGTTGACAACGATGTTCTCAACTGGTGTGCTCTTATTTCCACTTCCCAACATGTCCATTGCATTCGTATCTCACTCATGTACGTGCGAACAATTTCCAGATATTTTATTGGTTTGTAATTTCAATTGGAATCTGAAGGAATAAAGTCAGTCTTACCAGAACTTTCTTATAATTAATCCCTGAATAAGATCCCTCGGGATTCGTACCTAGGACTTAGTGATGCGATGTTTATATGCCAATCCATTAACCACAAAGAACAGAAGAACTTTATTATTTAAAAGTATTGGGAATTTTGATGCTTAAATACTTTATCGTATTGGGTTTCATTTCAATAAATTTAACTTCAGGCGAAGTCTAGCTGTTGTAGGGTTTGATGTTTCGACAGTGGCGGTTACTAGTGGTAATTCATCTGTAGAATTATAATATGACTTACATTGAATAGTGGAATTAAATTGAAAAAAAGTCTTTTGAAACTTTTCGTGTCGGTGAAATCTACATCGCTTATTTTTGTTATTTATGAATATTTTTATTACATGTTTTCAGAGTTACTGATTATTCATCGGTCCTGTTGTCGTATCTCGTAGAAGGGAATATTCTTTGTCGGTTTTTACTGCAGAGAAAGAGATGTTTCAATTACTACTGTCTCAGTCTTGTTCATGACTATGATGATATAAAGTCACTGAGCCATGAACGATGCTCAATGATGGCAATTTCCTTGTTTTTTTCCTTATTGAATGCGGTATAAAGTGCTATTCATAGTGGTATTTGTACTGACTTCCGTAGAATTTATCCAATCACGGTATTCTGGGTCAGTGAGGAAAGCAGGGTCTCACTCCTCATCTTTGAGTGTGTGTGTTTCATTTCCTCTCCAAAGCCATTTGTAGCTAACTGTGAAGGGCTGGGTTCAAACTGGCCACCGGGCTACTTCTCGGAATACTTCTATCATGTCATAAGTCAAAGACACGGGAAACTTTCTTACGTAAAGTTTCGAACGCCTCCGAACAAAATCATCTGGATCCGAGGTGTCTCACAATGTTTGAATCGACACATTTGCCGCGGAGGAAATGTGATGGAGAAGCCACGGGTCAGCCTGTCCAGTCCAGTAAATATTCCCCCTATAAAGGTCACCCAACGAGTCAATAACACTTTTCGTAACGCAAACCACGGTGAGGTCTTCAGTGGATTCCTTCGGCGTGTTCTCCAAGGAGACTTCCTCATCCGCGGAAGACCCCGCGAGTTTAAAATTAGAACCGTATTGCACGTAGTCTCGAAGGGGTTTAAAGTCGTCGATTTGTTTAGCTCGTCCTTGCTCTTTAGTCGTTAATCCGATGGACGTCAAAGCATCGGCGGAGAGGAAGTCAAATAATTGTCGGAGGGAAAAACAAATCCCGATGACACAGTTGCTATCGCCGGTGTGTCGATCGATAACCGAGTTCCAAGTGCTCCATACAATGCATTCAGCGGACTTCGTCCTCAAAATCTGTGTTGACGGTAGGGGAGGGTTGAAGGGTGCAGGAGAGGGGTCGTATCTTATCCCTCCAGCAGGGATCCCTACGGTGGTGCCCCGTAACGCGGTACCCAACACGGTCGAAGATCACGGGCTCAGTCTTCGTCAGCACAACAGGTACACGCGTCACACTCCCGTGAGACCACTACGCTTTCGGTTCGGCGCGATTTTCCCTTCTAGTGTCCTCTGTGTCGGAGGCCTCCTTTGTATCCCGGTTTTTTCGTCTCCCAGCGTTTTTATTTGAGGTCTTCGCCGCGACACTCCGAGAGATTATCTATGTAAGTACACACGCCCCGTTTGTAACCTTTGATTTCGGCAGCGTACGTTTATCTCGTGTTTTTCTCCTCCTGGAATTGTTCTTTTGTTTCGGAGGTGGGAGCGTGGCTTTTGTTGGTAAACAGGTTGATGGGCGATACGGATTTCTTCAGAGGTCCCTCCCCTTGTGTTCGTGTGCATTTGCTGTTCGGAGGGTTTTTCTGTTGTGAGCTTGGAGCTTCCAGTGTCGCGCGAAGCTGTTATCAGTGGAATTAGTTGTAGCAGTTCCTCATTAGTCTTCGTTTGTTGTTGTCGGAAGATTAATGATATAGTCTTATTTGGTCGAGTTTTAACATGACGAGGTTACTCTTGCAAGTAACCATTTATTAACGTGCACAAACTACTACGCCCGAAAGTTCAAACTAGGGATCTCATGTTTCTAGGGTAACATAATATCCTCCTGACTACAGAATACGCCTAGTGAATTGTGAAATGGTTTTACGTACGGTCATATCTGCGAGACATATTAATTCCATCGAGATTTCATTAATAAAATTAAATATATTATCTTTGGACCGGGCAGGTTTTGTTGCAGTTTTCGTTTATAATCGAAAACAAAACGGAAGAGACCTCATTTGCAGTGAAATAATTTAGTACACTTCTTTAAAATTAACTAAATCCTTTTAACGCGGAAGCTGCGAATATAAAAGGGGTTAAATTTTTTGAAAGTAGATCGTAAATCTCTATGAAAATAAGAATTCTGTTAATGGGTGCGTAAGAAATTTATGGCAGAAGGAGTGATCCCTTGCCAGAAGGATTAGTTCCTATGACGAAATGTTTGTTTTGATAACGTAATCGGTACTTTAACTCATGAAACGTATTTACAACAGGTGTACTCCGAATTACCGCGAAGTGGGGTTTGCGAAAAGATTGAGAAAAGGGTAGAAAATGCTTGCTCGAGTGATTCAAACTTATGTAAATGTGTCAATTTGGTCTTGTTCTGGTACAAGTCCAGCGGAAAGCTTAAGGCCTTGAGTATCTCCGATCCTCTTATTTACCGTTGAAAAATGTGCGAACAATTCCTTGTTTTTGGCATATAATCTACCCTCCTGTTTTACATGTGTAACACCTTTAACCCCACCCTTCAAATCTTTAATTATTGTTCATGCATCAATGTGTTATCATCATTATACTATTATATAATACCCTGTTTCCGGCTTTACTTTGTGATATTTTACGGTATCATTCGTCTTTATAAATTTCAAGGTACAACACATCGACTCGCAAAGTTATTTCGTTCTAATTCGAAGTTCTTAACTCGAAAAGTTTGTATTTCGAAGCCCAGATTTCCATTATGTCTTTCCGATTTTTTTCGGTTCGTTTCTCAAATAAAGTTCGTATCTAGAGTTAAAAATGGAACGAGGAAAAGGTTCGCATTCGCATTTTTAGTGGTTCATAGGTCGAGGCACTGTGTGTATTGATTTTCAACAATTTTTTATTAAGGAAATTAATTAATTTCTTTTCGGCATTAAAATTCAAATATTTATTTAACGTTTCATAATAAACGGACGACTGCTTGATTTCTGACCTACTTACCCCACATTGTAGGTGTTTTTATAGGTCATATTTTGACCTGACGTTATCAATACAGTGTCGAAGTTATTGATGGAGTAGTTTTGTGGAAAGAGGAAATTCATTAAGATGAGTAAAATCATCGCGGATTTCGTTATTGCTTCTATCTAAATTTTGTGGATAAGTGGCGTATCACCAGATAATGACGATAATTTTAATTCAGCCGAATTTTTATTAAGTTTTCAAGTATTAGATTCTATCGGTCTGTAAAGTATTCAGCCCGAAGGCTGATTGGGACCTCTACCATAAGCTACGAGTAGCTAGGAGAGGGAAATAAGGCTTACTAGGCAAGATGAGGAGTGAGGTAGTTTGACCTTGCTTTCCTCACTGAGCCAGAATGCTATAAGCAGAACAAGCCCACGTTAGTGAAGCACAATGAATCTACGAGTAAATTTTTTGTAACGTTACATAAAGGGAATCCTTAATTGATACTATTAATCAGCATAACTCATACCTCAGTAGCTTTCATATCATCATAGCCATGAACAAGACTGAGACAAAAGATATATTTTTCTCTCTACCGTAGCAAAAGACAAATGGTAAATATTTCATCAGATGATAAATATTTTAATCATCTAGTTATGGGAGCAGCACCTAGAGTATATTATTTTATTGTAACCAACCTTTGTACGGTGTTTTGTTTGGTTTAGTTTAGTTTAATTACGAGGCGTTTTACAAGCATAGATCTTAAAAGAATTGCTTGCTTTGTGTGTGTAAAGCGAGTTATCTAGTAGAGTTTTATGTAGTGTTTTTACATCATATTTATCAATCAATACTTTTCATAACATCGCGATATTTATTACACCTTGCGGAAATAAGTTGCATGCGAAGATAATCAAAAATAATATTCATGCTCTACATTTTTTTAACTAAGAACCCGATCATTTCGGTGCGGTTTGGTAAATATGCCCTTAACATTTACAAAATACTTCATTTTCACGTATGAAAATACAGGAAACTTCTGTGTTTGAATTTATCGCCGATGATATGTTCGCGCACTTTTTTCTTCGCCGGAGAGAAAAATATGGGTTAATCCTTTAGTTTATCCCTGGAGAAAATCCTGGGTGCTCCACTCGTTAGAAAAGTCAAGCGCGTAATATTGTTTTCTTTCACTCCCCTGCTGTCCGTATTTCCCCAGCTGAAGTGCGTTTGAAGAATATTTAATGACGAATGGACGCCGAATTTAGTTAAGTTTCGAATGAGGTCAACGGTCCATTTTTCAGAGCCGTAACTGGGCCACCGGAGACGAATCTTCGCAGAGGTAAATTTCGGGAGCACATTTTCCCGACGAGTTTGTCTTACACGTCAAAAAATGCAACTTCCTTCAGGACTGCCGCATTTTCTTCTTTTGGCGCCCCATTTTCGGAGATTTCCGAGTTTTGTGGGTCGCTCAATTTTTTCTTTCATTATTTTCTACGGGTGCGAGTCAAATGGGTCACGGTGGATTTCTTTTTATTCAGGTTTAAAGCCGCCTTAAGGGGATGACCCAATTTGAAGTAATTGGGTCGACCAGTACGTTCGTTAATCCCTCCTCCCACTCTAGCACAGCGGGGATTTTTATTGGCCCATGTATTTGACATTCTTATTGTCGCGGAAGGCGTCGAATGTTACCGCAGCGGATACTTTTACGATGCTATTTTGTTCGCATTTTCAAGATGTCGGAAGCTGCATCGATCGGCCCTGTGAAGGATTTCTCAAAGTACCGTGACCCCGCGGGTACCTTGGCCTACTTACACGTAACCCCTTACCGAGTAGATAAGTATAATTGAAAATTTCATAACAAAATGGCAGCGGTGCTCCAGCGATGGGATTTTTTTACATCGTTTTCGCGTTTTCGTACTTCTTTGACCCATTTCCCTCGAGATTTTTTCCGTCATAGTGCAAGTTTCCGTTTAGATCGCGGCGATAAATATATCCCGTGTTTTTACCGAGAATTTTTTTAAAGAAGCTGCATCGATTGCCTAACGATTAAGTGAGGATTTTTTTGTGGGAAGGCCTTATCGTAATGTCTTGGTTGTGATCGTGGGTGTAGTTCCCTCCGCCTGCAACAAAGAAGGCGTTTACCGCGTACCTTGCTTCGGTTACCCGGATTTTTTTTCTGGAGCGTCGCAATAGACTTCCGTTCCCACTCAGCTGGATTCTCCGGAAGGTTGGTGGATGTTGATATTCTATAGAGACGACTATTTCGGGGTTTAACCGAACGATGATGATGACGACAGTAACCACGGCTTAATTAGGCTAATTTTAGCGTTACTAGACCTTTGTTACTTTAACCATTAAGTTATTTTTTCGACCATTTCTGGGTGAGTTGAAATCACGTCTTCTGTACTGAATAAGAAAAGGCGCATCTTCCATCTATTTTTTGTCAGTCTTGTTTATGGCTGTGTTTTTAATGAAGTTAATGACTTATGAGTGCTGATGAATAATGGAATAATGGCATTCACTCCTCTTTAAATTCCATGATAAGCGTAATTCACTCGTCGTACGTAATTAGGGTCATTGTACCGCAGTCCTATGAACCTTTTCCACTCGCAGTATGCTGACAAATTGAGAAAATTGAGAGAAAATCCTTACTCCTCATCTAGCCACTTAAGCCATATTCCCTCTGCGAAGCTTTTGGCAGCTAATGATGGAGGAGATGAGGTTCAAACCGGCTTTCGGACTGAATAATTTACAGACGAGTTCCGGCAGCTCTCTGCGCTACTGAGAAGCGGGTGCTATAAAAAAAAAGCGAAAAATCACGTCTGCTAAAATGAAATTCCTGTAAGCAGGAGGTGTATATACAATTGCAATACAGTAAAGAAATCATAGGGCGAATCAATTATTTTCCTTTCCACAGAAAACTATGGAATATAAAGTCAAATTACATAGGGATAAAGATATTATTGGAGATGATCATGGCAAGATTTACAAAGTTATTTATTCTATGAAGGAGACCGGACTCTTCCAAAGAATGTAACATAAATATGGGTTTTTTTTTCTCTTTCCCCCCTTTTTTATTTATTTTATATTTTATTCATATTATGACTAACCTTCAACATTGGTGCTAGTAATACTCATTGTTCTTTTTGGTGTAGAAGTTAAATGATGGAAATTTAACAGTACTTTTAATAGTAGGCTGCAAAGATGCAAAATGACCTCAGCTGTCGAGGCACCTTATAAAATTAATACTACTATTACTACATAGGGATCAACTACAGAACTATGGAGTGTATTACAGAAATAACCACGGAGTGTAAAGCCATATTGTGTAACCGTTTTTGAGGAATGCACCAGAGCTGTCTATTCAAAATAGCCTTAGGATATAAATCTGGTAGTGGCCTTCCGGGATTAAGATGGTTTCTGTAATAGGCTACGCTGCCTAATCCTTGAAGATGATGTTCGCCTCGAAAGATTTGGAGATTTTCACGCCTACCGGATCTCAGTTTTTCGCCTGCTTTCTCTCCACAGCCTGAAATTCTTATGCACAATGCGTTTTATTGTCGAGTTCTTAAAAGTCGGACAAGAATAAGGAGAAACCGCTATAGCGGTAGCATTTCCTGAATTATAACCCAAGGGTAAATATTCTTCTCGGAACGCCTTATCAGTCGTTTCTTCGAAAAAAAGAGTTTCTCCACGTGGTTTCCATATTCATCAAAACTGATGCTTAACTTCGGTCGGTGCAGTTTCATTTTGTGATTATTTCTCGTAAACCAAGCGGAAAATTCCTTCAGAGAAAACGGACTCTAGTACTCGACCGCTCGGAAATACTTCGTGGTTTCTAGGCATCAGTATGCTATTGAATACATTCATGCGTACATACATACACTGCGTGATGATCGTTAACGTATGCTAACTCTGTAACAATTCAAAAATGCTCGTGAAGCTCGCGTTCTATCTTCTAGGGTCAGCATATATTCCTTTATTACAGTCGACAGCGATAACGTGCAAAGAAGCGAAGTGAAACTTTCGAGTGTTAAATTTTTATTTATCTGGTTACGCGCGTTTTTATGAAATGACAGCCATAATTCCTTTGCCTAGTGCCGTATTTTCTTCTTTTATCTTCGCTATTCAGATTATTGCCACTTACATTAAACGTGTCGACTTCGTGGGTTGTTTTTATTATTGCCAGCTTTTCGCAGCAAGATTTTCTTTTAAATTCTGATTTGGCGTAATTTTTAAAAAAGATATTTTAGAACATAAAATGATACATTTATTGTTCTGCTGCTGTCCGATTTACTCCGGAATCAGTGGTTCTGGGTGAAGTTTATGCAGCATATTTAGGTTTATTTGGGACCGTGGAAGTTATTTATTCTTCCGGACTGATCGTTTGCCGATCAAAGCAAATAGTATTTAAAAAAATGATAATTGTAATCTTTTCGAATCCGATGACGGAGATCTTCTGCTAGAGCAATGGTCCCCAAGCGGTGGTCCGCGGCCCACTGATGGGCCATGCGGACCTCTTCTTGGGTAGAAGGACAACTGTCGCGTCACAGTCAGTGATATCACAAATATTTTATACACGACTATATCAATATTTTAACTATCAAATACTTCATATAATTGGTCTATGGTATTCAGTATCGTGGGTTTATTGGTCCACGAGGTCCAAAAGGTTGGTGACCGCTGTGCCAGTAGGCGGGGAATCGCCTATCATAAATCTTTCGGAACTTATGAGTACCCCTTGCTGTTAATATAAACACTGGAGAAGATAGGTATCTGATTCTAGTAATTTATGTTTGTGACGAATCGTTATTGTGATGGGGAATTCCTGCTAAAATAATCTAGAAAGTTTTTATCTTATCTCGCACTCTTCTCGCGTCTACGGGTTTTATGACATAAATATTATTGCATCATTAGGGTGTTGTACGATTATTTTTTAATCAGTTACGAAAGTTATAAGAGTGAGTTTTGATTCCAGAATGTTTTTTGTTGAATTTAGAATAGAAGTAGCCGATGATGGTTGAGTTAGTTGTAGTTGAATTTAACTAATTGGAGGAGATTGTTATCTTAGCTATGGGCTCCTTGTGCGTGTATCTTGAGATGTATGTATACATCTCAAAAGCAGTTTATGTGTACTTGTGTATCTCAAAAAGTGGCTTTTTAATTCATAGCAACAATTCAATACATTCATACAATCTTCAGATCCATTTTTCACAAATTAAAAACCATAATCACAGAAGTCAAAATAAATATTATAACACTTTTACATAATGATTAGGACATAATATACACAAGAAATTACAATCACAAGTTTGATAACTAATGCATTATTTATTAAACCTTCTGGTCCTCCTAAGCCAGATGGCTTGTCTGGAGGTGCCATGACTAAGCGCCTGTTTGGGTGTTGGCGTAAAATAACTTAATATAATTATACAATACTAAAATTTACGTCATTTAACCATTTTATAGTTTCCATTTTTAATTTGGATACTGTTGTTATTTCTTTGAGTACTTTGGGTAAAGCATTAAGAGGCTTCGGGACAATATAATCCAATTTTCTCCACCCATAACTGTTAAAAGTTTTTGGTATAAGCCAGTCAGTCTTATTTCTTAAGTTTATAGTTAGTGATGCAGAGGTTTTGGTTTTAAATTTGTTGTTAAAAGAATGCTCTAATATAATTACATAATATAATAGTTTCTTAAAATCAAGGGGATGGAAATCCACTATACCATTCTTCCCATTTATGAGATTTATAATATTTTTTTGGTTAGGTTCAAGTGTGCCTGAGGTATTTCGGGAACTAAATGTTTTCCTCAGGACGAGAACTTAGTATTCTTGCGGATTCAATCTATTTATTGTCGGCACTGTTGAAATTTAGACGTGGTATTTGGATGTCTTGGCTTAATTGGATATATTGGAAACTTTAAAACTAGTTGCAAGGTGTTTGAGAAGGGTAGAAATATATTCCGGTTCTTTGTTGATGATGTATTTATAATATATCGTCATTTTTTCTGTCATTATACGAAATGAATGGATCGATAAAGATCTCAGGAATCTATTCTTGCAGGAGTAAGGTTTGAGGGTTGTCGTTAAAGCACAGTTTATTTTGCTGGAGAAATCATTATCCCTTTATCATCCTTAATAATTGAACTTATGCCGCGCACAAGACTTTTTATATGTCTACTATTATCACCGGGGAGATAACAGAATTTTTCACCTAACCTTTGTGTCTTTAATGTACTGCTTACCCAGTTGTCTAATAAGCCCGATTTTACTCCCAAAGATGCAAGTCCTTTGGTATTTGAGTAGCTGTTTTGAAGAACGAATATTTTGCATTAGTTCTTTAATATTTTACACGTACTCTACAATTCATAGAATTTGTCTACGTACTTTTTCAATGGTGTAGTTTACTTGTGCATGTTATTGGTAGTGTATTCTATTTGTAGTATGTATCGTGTGTGTTTGTTATTTGTACTATCTTTTCAGTTCTAGGTCATCATAAGGGTATTTGTTTATCGATCTTTTTGCTATTACTTCCAGTAGCTTTTTGCAGGGTTTACACACTTCCCTTTTTTTGTGGGTGTCTGTCCTTTTTCCTTTTTCCTGAGCCTCACTTAGGTTTTTTAATCCTCAAATATTATTTTTACTATTCCCTATTGTTGCTTTACCTTTCAGCATTATTTAGCATTTATACGTGTGTCTCATTTACATTTACGATGGGTTAAATGGAAGGGAGACTTTGAACTCTGTTTCGCCCCAAATAGTACGTTATTAATTTATTTAATATTTGAAATAGGTTCGGTTACCAGAAGTATGTGATAGCTTGCTTGATTCAAAATTGCTTTACTAGAGGTGTAATCGATATATTCATCTCTTTACAAATGAGTAACGTTTTGGCTCCCTTAGATGATTTTTAGTGAGAAATCCTTTTAAATAAAAAATTAGGCTACCTTTATTGAGTATGGCATACTCTTGGCGTAAATTGTAGGTGATTTTTTTCAGTCTCTGCATTTACGTTAATCTTTCGATTGCTTTAAGATAAGGAACATATGGCTCTAAAGGATAGCCGTTTATCTAATGAACATATAGTCTCTTTTTAGGAACATAGTCATTTTCCAAGGCGCTCCTTTACGCACGGGACCAAGTTATTTGTGAATTTAAATGGCGTTTACCTGCGATATATACTTGCGAATTCCAGATTACTCTCCCAAACCAAATATAAACTCGCGCTTTGATGAAACTTGGACCAATTTCTCTAAGAAATATACAGTACATTGACCTCATCAAAGACTTTTGGCCAAGCTGCTGAAACTGACACAGGATTTGCAACAGAGCGAGTAATGGAAAGTACTATAAGCAGAAACATTATGAAGAATCTGTTGCAATTTTAACGCGCCCGAGCTATACAGATGACGTAAAAATCAAATCCTCCCATATTAGCGAGTGCAAAGATCATCTTTTTCGTGGTATTATTTTCACATGATTTCAAAAATCAATTAACCCATTTTATCTAGCTTTGGAATGGGTTCGTAAGCCGTTAATCCGGCCGAAGGCGCAGCCAAATTATCCCTTCCTATCGCCGGAAGATTTTCTGAAATTTCAAGCCCTCGTGAAGCTACAGATCTTAATTCAGGTCACCTTTAAACCCATTCCAATAATCCATTCCAGAGTTTAATGTAGTTTTACAGCCGGGTAAACCTTTAATACCATCCGCCGTTACTTCGGGTCAAGCGCTAGGACAAAAAAATCAAGGTTAAATATTAGCGAAGTGCGCCTCTACGTTCCAACGAAATACGTCGACTCGTTCGCGATTTCTTGCCAAATTACGGTTCCATCCTCCACCTCTCCCTCGCCCACAAAAAAAGAAACGCGAGTCGAACACGTGCGTCCAATCCCGACATTTTAAAACCTTCGTTCTCTTTTTTTTTTCGACCCTCATGCGTCTCTCGCTCACCCACTCAAATGCAGCCGTCAATCTCGAGCGATCCTCAGCATCAGCTCGTGTCCACTGGTCGCAGAAGATAACGGGCAATAAGGAATCGAATGGCGTCATCAAACTCTGACGGTGGCGCCTCCGATTCTTGCGCGGTTCCCGCCATCCGCGCCCATTTTTCCTGCGTAAACAAAATGGAGGAATGTTTTTCAACTCTTCCGTTGTACCGCGTTTAAGTCACTTCTTCATCCGAGGAATGGGTATGAATAAAGCGTGCATATGTCGGGTGGGAAGGAGCCGCTCGTTAGCTTCAAGGAAACCTGGGAGTGCAGCGGTCTGCCAAGCAAAGCGCCAGGAAGTGAGGAGGGAGCTGTTAGTTATAAAATGCTCTATTTGGGACGCCTGGAGATGTTCAAGGCCGCCGTGCATCTGATGTCCAAGGCTAAAAAGATCCTCCTATCGATTATTTACGGCATCCCGAGGGGAGCTATTTCCTTCGGAGGTTTATGGAGAAACAGATGACGAGTGGACGGCGATTGTATTAGATGGCGCGCCGGTCAGGAAGTAACGGTGTTGTTCTATTTTTTTTTTTTTGTCCACAGAGTGAATCGCGGTGCGTGGGTCTGTGTTTATGTTTATATGCAAATGCGAATGCCGTAATATTTTTCGAAAGAGAGGTCACGACCCGGCGTCGGGTCGCGGGCCGTTACGAAACGGGGTCGCGGAAACAGCTGTGTGAGATAAGGAAACCGAAACAGCTGAGCGATGTAAACAGGGGAGGCGGAATTATTTCTGCGGTTTAACAAACTTTGTTTTCTCCCCTTTCGTTATTGCCATTTTCGCCGAGTTTTATGGTTGGAATGGAGGAGATGGTCTGCTTTTTTCTAGGCGTGGGTTGGAGTAGTTGTAGCCTTTATTTCGCTTGTTATAGCGTCGGCACGAGGCGATTCATTGAATCGCAATGAAATCCTCTTATCTGCGTCGCATTTATTGGATTCCTGATCTTATTTATCGTTTGCGGAAATTTAATTTCAAATCAGAGACGACGCAATGTGTCGCTACCATTCACATTTCTCGGAAGTTGTCCCATTAAACTGATAACGGATTTTGCGTATTTATTCGAGTGTTGCTCAGACGTAATTTTTACGTCAAAATTCAATAGTCAATCTTTTATTTATTTTCAGTTCATGCCTTATATTAAACCGAATTTTTTGTTGTTTAACAATCATATTTTCGACTACTATCCCCAGTTTTTGTTTCTGCGTGTTTCCTCAGACCCATAAACTCAAGTTGGATTTTTAAAATTGCTCCTTTGCATTAGTAGAGCAGGAGTGCTATCTTTCAAAACGGTAAATGTTTAAGCCTTATGGCTTCATCTACTTCTCTCGCATGAATTTTTAATTCGCAGAAACGAATTTTTCCTCATGTTCGATAAGAATCTTGTGAGCTTCAAGGGCATGTAATATTCTCGGTTCAAAGTTCCTTTCTGATTATCCTAAGCACGTATCAAGAAGAACCAGTCTCTTTTGCCAGAGAATTTCCAGGACTTAGATCGATGCTATTGATTTAATTTTGCTTTTATCTCATTGCGTTCGCGGAATTCGCAGCTCATACAAATGTATGGTAATGATTTTTGGGGGAATGTAGGTCAACTGTATTTTTCTTATCTGAATTTTTTCCTCATGTGAAGTGCGTGGTGGCAATTGACTTCGAGAGAGAATGTCGTGTCGTGTGTGATAAATTTGATTTATGAAACGAAATGTTAGATCAATAAAGGAGTATGTAAACAATAACCGCTGAAGGGTTTAAATCAAATTACTGTTGAATATTCCGAGTTCCCAATTGTGCATAAATGTAGGTATAAATTAAAGGTAGTTGATAGTAGGACTCTCTAAGTATGTGGAAGCTTGATGGGTGGTGTTAATTTAAGTAGTTTTAACTTTTGGCCGGGGAATAACCACTATTGCTGTAAATCTATAATGTTTCTTTGCTCAGAGACACATTACCGATACTTTTTAATAATCCTATTTTTCGATTTCAAATAATTAATGAAATTCATCAACGGTGTAAGCTACGAAATCAGTTTGAATCATGACAGAAATTATTTAAATTGTCAAAGGGAAAAAATAATGCTATAATAAATAATTCCAAAGAAGTTGTGCAGTTTTTCACCGATTATAGAATTTCTGGTAGCATTCCGTAGTTGTTCCATCCATATTATTTGTTTCTCTTTGAACTGTTTTAGTTCAAAAGTAACGAAGATCAGGTTTATGATTTTCTCCCAATAGGAAAATAAGGTTCTTCGGAGTTAAATTTATGGAGGTTTCCATAGATACGTTGTTGTATCGCCAATAAAGTTTATCCCTAATTCACGCTGTTTTCGGATCCTTTCAGCTTTTCTTCGTTATTTATTAATAATATTTTATTCTGTTAATAATGAACTGTAAGTTTACAATATAGTTTGCAAAATTAGACGAATTCTTTGGTTTAAGGAGCAAGGATGTCTCAATTTTCATCCGCTAAATAGCTAATAATGTTCTTGAACAACCAACTTTGCAGTTTGATAATATTTTTGCTTTGGATGAGAATGCGCGCTGTCAGAGAAAGATGAAGATTCCGCAGTGTCCATCGTCTTTGTAGGATATGTGGGATGGACCAGAATTAGGCTGACCATATCGCAGTGTTAGAATATGACAGTTTTCTTCGGTAAAACGGGGCAGGTTCTTCGCATGTTTTCTTAACTCAACGCAAATATTATTTGGACCGTTCTGTAGATGGTTATTTTATCTCACTAGAGAAGTTTTGAGTCTCGTAGATGCTTCAGGCAAGGTTTGTTCGAATTATTCGTTTGATAGTGATGTGACAGTGACGCAATTAATGACGTTTCATTCACTCTTTAAGCTTTTTCAATAGTATTTTGGTGAGTAATGAGTACAATTCTAGTCTAAAATGAGTACAATTAACACTTAATGCTATCCACATGTTTCGAAGTTTGAATTTATGTTAGCGAAGGCTTTAAAGGGGAACGAAATGTATATTTATTATTTTTATTTACTCTTTCGATGTGGTTTTGACGATATCTACGGGGCAAAAGGTTTAAATACAGGACTGTCCCGAAGAAAACGGGGTCATTATCAGCCTATCCATTATCATTTCCTAAAGTTTGTGTAAATATTACTTATACATTTATATTAATATTGTATATTTTAAATGAACTTCCGCGGTAATTGTTCAGAATTCCTCAGAATTCTTTTGAGAATCGATTTAGCAGAGAATCTACTTCTTTATTTATTAAGAATTATCTATCAAATTTGGACGAAGTTCACAAATTAGAAAAAAACGCGTATGCGATCAGTTTCAAAGTAATAACCTCATCTTCCGGCTTTTATGATGGTTATTACCTCGGAACATGTCGTATAGGTGATTTTTCTAATTTTGTGGACTTTGTCAAATTTTGTTTTATAATTCTTAATAAATTATGGATGTGTTCCCGTATCCAACATTGCTTGTGTAATGTTTCGTTAGAAAATAATTCTTTGGTTCAGGATCGAATGTAATTAATCGTTTAATAGTGGAAATCGTTCGAATTATCCTGATAAACAGTCGCAATCAAAACGTTATCTGCACATCGATTCCAATCTCCGTGTTTACAACTCGCTCCCAAGCGTGTCTTTTTTTAATTTTAAAGTCGCGCTTGACCCCGATGTGAACGAGGAGGCCACCTATCTTAGCTGCAACGTAGAGTTCAAATTCCGCTCGAAATCTCGCGTTAGGGAATGCGGAATTGGGTCACCCAAGAGGCCGAGTGACCATAGCCCTTGAAGCTGAGAGAACCTCAAGAAGTTCCCGGAACAGCAACAACTATATACTCCAGCTTTATTAGTATTCCGAGCCGGTGGTTCGTCAATGGCGTTCTCGCGGATGCTCCGCTGCTTTTTCTTCAACTTTCTCGGCAGGAATCTAATTCTACTTGCGGTTTTACTTGGAAGCGTTACATAAGGTGTAAGGGAAATCATTTCTAAACGAGAATTCCTCGTCATTTCTGCCACTCTGTTCGCTGAAGTTAGGGTTCTCTTCTTCGGAGGTATATAACAACAATAATAATATTAAATGTAACCATAGTTCCCATAATTTTATCGAAAACAGGGGTAGTAACAATGTAACCATAGTTCCCATAATTATATCAATAAGAGGGGTACATACCAAAAAAACTGGCAGCCATTTTAGAAAAGTTGAACGTTGAAATTGACATATATTAAATTAAAAAATCAGTCCTCAAGCAATCCTGGATGCCTGCCATTTAATTAGAACATTTTTAAATGAATATCCTTATAACCATATGGGACTTGACATTAGTCCGTTCCCATAACACCGTCACTTTTTGGCGAGAACGAAGTAAATAATAATAATGACGATTTTATTAGGCGAATTTTAGTCTTAAGAGACTCTTAAATTAACCTTTTAAAAGACACGATCACTAGCAACCAGGATTTGAACCCGGGACTCCGGCGTTGCTATGCTAACGCCGTAATCACTATGCCACCGAGGCCGGCATATAAGAATTACCAGTTAAATATTCGGTCATCGTTGTCACCAAGGTAATGTTTTTAGCTGAACAATCACCACTAGAGTNTTCTCAGGTTCGAATTAATAGTTATTCGTGAAGCTTTAGCAATCCAACGCTAAATATTACTTTCCAAGAAGGGACTTAATGAGTGCTCGTTTTCCTATTAGGCGAATTTTAGTCTTAAGAGACTCTTAAATTAACCTTTTAAAAGACACGATCACTAGCAACCAGTATTTGAACCCGGGACCCCGGCGTTGCTATGCTAACGCCGAAATCATTATGCCACCGAGGCCGGCATATAAGAATTACCAGTTAAATATTCGGTCATCGTTGTCACCAAGGTAATGTTTTTAGCTGAACAATCACCACTAGAGTACCAGGTTTTTAAAACAGCTGATCCGATTATTTGGTCCCATTATTCATCTCCGTGCGAATTCTATTTTTTGCGATTTCTTGTTAAATTGGCCAGGCTGCAATTAAGTGGGAGTAACAGCCTTTGTTTAGACCGTTTATGAATCCGTAGCGATGGAACGGTGCGGGAAAGTCATTCCAGTTTTCAGTGCAGCGATGGAAGAGGGAATCAGTGCACATTCGTACCAGTAGAAGTGAATAGAGAGTTTGCGGATTCAGGAAAGTTGTTTCTTTCACGGTGGATCGATACCTCGAATCTCTCATAAATATTCGAAAGAAATAATTTAACTGTCACCGATCACCGCACAACTTTTTAAAAAGACAATTTTTCCGCAATTTTAAGTTTGCACTCGATCTCATAATCTCGCATCAGTAGATTTAATGCGCGAAACTTTTTTTGAACGCAAGCAATCGGCCATTTAGCACGTTCACTGCGGATCACTCCACCGTTGGAGGAAATATTGTGTGGACAAAAATACTAAGTCTGAACTTGAGACAAAAATAAAACCCTGTAGGAAAACGCCTAAGAGAAGGGGGGCGTGTATAACCTCCGAAAACCTACCGTCAGTAGAAACTTAAATTTAAGAAGAAAGGGGAAAAAAGGAAATTGTCAGCGCAATGAATGCTTATTCATGCGGAAAGTAAGAGATGTTGAATTTACATAAAATAAAAACGAGTGAAACTAAAAGAAAAAATAATAAAGCAACAAGGTAAGTAAAGGGAAATGATGAAATATCGAAGAACTGAAATTTTGCAATATTAACAAATTAGTAAATAACCTGAAAGTCCCTGCTAGCTCTCGCGGCTGATAAAAATTTAAAAGATCGCCAACGGTCGGTTTGGTCGAGCAACTCTAGTATAAGTTGTATACTTCTGTTGTTCCTCTGGCACGAGCGCATTTCTTTCGCCACAGTCTTGTCAATCAAGACACCGGAAGAGCCGCTTTGCCCACTCTTTTAGCGCAGACTCGAAGGAGCGCGAGAGCCCCTCGGGCTTGAGTAATTGGTAGCCCCTGGGATCGACTCATCTGGTTATAAATTGCCGCGTGTCCATTTCCGCGATGGTGGATATCCATTTTGGCAAGTTGTCATCGTCGGAGTGCGTGGATCGTAAACCCTCGCCGTGTCCCGTCTTCCGGGGTCCGCGGTTGCGAAAAAGATCGCGAGTAGACGAGGGAAGCGATGCCTCGAGGCGAATCGATACTATCGATCGATTCCGCCCTCGGGGCGTTTCGAAACTTTAGTCGGACAGTTTTTTGTTTTCGAAAGGCGAGTCGGTTTCGCCATCTTGTTTGTCAAATGGTTTAAGGTCGTAATTTATTTTCGCCGTCAAAGTTTTTTGAGCGAAAATGGCGCGGTCGCTGGTTTTTCTATTTTTCGAGGGAGAGAGGGCTTTCGTATTGAGAATTTTAAGCGAGTTCTTTCTTCCACGCGATTGCCTGCGACTATACAAGCCCAATTAATACTTCGCGGTGCATTAATTCCAACAACATTTAATATTGGCGCGGTTTAATCATAGCGCGAGTTCCAATCGGGCCCGTTACATGTAAAAATGAGTGCGTAATTTATATCGAGCACACAGGTAGTTCTCGACGACAATTTACAGTTGTTATTTTTTATTTTTTTATTTTTTAGTTTGGATTTTGTTCCGAAAAGAGTTATAAAGCGGTTTTCAAATTGCAGACTTATGGTGTCTACAGGTTTTCTTCAGATTTAATAATTCCAAAATTTTTAAGCATATTTTCTGTAGAATAGAGATTCTCAGAAAATGTTCTGCAAGCTGTCTCTTGGTGTATTGGTGTGGTGAGGAAACATTTTTTCCGAGTTACCTGGGAAACCATGGTTACCTCAGTTATCATGGTTACTCAGTTTGCTGCCTTTCCTCAAGTGCCTATATCGTATTGAAGTTTTATTATTTTGATGGTTTTTTCTGTAATATGACGGAAACTTTTACTTAATATTTATTTTTTTATTATTAATTAAATACATGAATATTATTTAATATATAAATTTAACGATTTCAATCTTAACATTTAATGCTCTTTTTCGTGCACCACAAAGGTTAATTTACTTATTTGAGAAGAGAGTAAAATAATTTGTCTCCTTTCACTGTCTTAGTAATTTCTTATCAAGGAACGGTGAAAAATCATGAAGCGGAGTATTAATGTAAGTTGAATTAGTGGAGTCACATAAAAGTATAACCATTTACGTATAATACTGAGGCTGTTGTAGTGTTACTGTAAATATACTAAGAAGTTTTGTAATTCACGAGTCCATCAGTCGAACTAGTTCGTTCGTTCGAGTTTTTTTTTCTACTGTCTCTAAAGTATTCAGTCCGAAGGCCGGTTGGGACCTCATCCCCTCCAACATAAGCTACGAAGAGTTAGGAGAGGGAAATGAGGCTTACCAAACAAGATGAGGAGTGAGGTAGTTTGCCCTTGCTTTCCTCAATGAGCCAGGATACTATAAGCAGAACAAGCCCATGTTAGTGAACCACAATGACTCTACGAGTAACACTTTTCGTAACATTGCATAAGGAGAATCCTTCGTTAATGGTATTATTCAGCATAACTCATACCTCAGTAGCTTTCATATCATCACAGCCATGATCAAGGCTGAGATAAAAGTATATAAAGGAACATTTTTCGCTATCCCCTACCAAAAAACAAACGAAAAATATTTCAGTCGTCAAGATATGGTAGCAGGACCGTTGCTAATGTTATTGAATAATTTATAAGTGCTAAATTTTGATAACATTTTAATGAGTTTTATTTGCATGTTTGACGTACAGTATGGTTGCGGATAATCGATCCTTGGATAACGAGGACCATCTTGGAACGGATTTACGTCGTTAACCAAGATACCACCTTATCGTAATTAACGTAACAAATTAAGCTTGATGCGACAGTGATCGCAGGAGATATAAAATTTCACATTGGAGAACGCAAACGTTTCTCAGGTTCGAATTAATAGTTCTTCGTGAAGCTTTAGCAATCCAACGCTAAATATTACTTTCCAAGAAGGGACTTAATGAGTGCTCGTTTTCCCCTGTCATCCCTGCTTCAGTTGGTTATTGACCCGAAATAGAAAATGAGGACCCCCAAACATTCCTCGGCTTTCCTATTTCAGGACAAGGCTTTAAGGGCCCGTTCCCCAAAATTGGATTCTCACAGTTTTGATAGCCCCTTCCTAAACAGCTTCAAAGCGATTTGAATTTTCTAATTCAATTTGTCTCCGCACGGCGGGAAAACTAGGGAAAGAATAACAGCTCGGAAACGGTTTCATAATTCCAGTTGCTTAGACACGTGCCTTCGGAAGCTCAGTCGCCGTGAGTTTCCCTCATGAAGAAAAACCACTTTTTGAGCCAAGGCTTATTGGAGCAACGCTTCGTATCCTTTCGCTCTTGTGCCGGAGAAATCGGTTTAGCGTTTTTTCCCCTTTCGTCCCTCGGCGAACGGGAAAATTCGATAAAAACAGCGCTCGAAAAATAAGAGGGAATTACTGTCGCAATTCTGGGTCCGTGCTGTAAAGAAAGTGCTTCATCCATCATGGATTCGTCGCGATTTGTTTTCGATTTGTCGGATCGCTTCATTAGGCCCCCTCTGTGTTGAAGAACGTGACTGTAAACAGGTTTGTCGTCAGGGCCGGCCTCGGCTGAGTGGCCGCTCTGAGGCGACGCAGCTCGCTCTATGACTTTCGATTGTTTCAACAGATCCCAGGTCGATTTCTTTTATATCGAGGAATCGCATTCATTAGAACGGGAGGCGTTTTTTGTAGATTTTGCCTTTAATTACGGTCACTGAGGATCGTTGAGTATTTACGTTGACAATAGCTGTACAAACTGATGAAGTAAAATCTCTAGAATTTAAATTCAGGACGAGGAGCGTATCGTATTTATATGCTAGAAACTTCATAAAGGTAGCCTCCGTAGCAAGAAAAATGTCTGCTCGTTATCAGCTGTTTGGTCGGAAAATCGATACATCTATGTTTGACTATCGACGAAATCGTTACAGCAATGTTTCCATCGGTGTAAAGGATTCGTCAATAATTAATGTAACTAGATCGAAAGGCAAACTTGAACTTAATGATTGATTGTTCTAATTGAATTGATCGATTTGATTCAATATTTTCCTGCGTTAGGTATATGGTTCGAAGGCGAATGCATTGTTGTAGATATTAAAGTTCATAGTATTGTAATGTTGTATTGGGTATTATTGTATTACTTTTCAGACAGTATTGCAATCGATGCAGAATTTTCTCTTCGGACTATTAGTCCAGCTGATAGAAAAACAAACATAGAGGTGCTAGAAATGGTTGAGGAGGAAAGGGTTTTAATTGAAGTAATTAAGCGCCGACAGAAGAAATGGGTGGGTCAAATGTTAAGAGGAGAGGGATTGCTGGAGAACGTGATTGACAGAGTGGAAGGCAGAGGAAAAAGATGTTAGATGAAATAAAGGGGGGAGTGAGTTATCAGGTAACGAAAGAAAAGGCAATGAATGGTGAATATTAGGGTAGATGGACCTACCGAAAGGTAGAACACCTAAGTAAAAAAGTTAAAAATTATTTAATAACTAGTGAACTCCCCCGTGTATTCTTTTAGGGTGACGTATGAGCTCGAATTCAACAGTCGTCGTCGTCAAGGGGATGGGTTGTTTTTAACCGCAAAATCTTACAAAATGTCCGTTTATTTTATCGAAACTTTCGCAATTTCGAATCTATATCAATATTTAACGACTGAAAAAGAATCTATATTCAGTTTCCTCGCGTTAAACACTTGTCACGATTTCGTAGGAGCATTTTTTCTATTTTAATTTACTAAAAGGAAGAACGTCTGCAGGACGCTAAAACGAGACCACGTGTTTTTCTTTCGGAAACTTATTATGAGCTTCTGGGTTCGTACCAGAGGCTTCTTAGGGATGAGAATAGTTTTGGTGGGGCTTTCTATCTCATAGGAACTCCATGCAGTTTGTCTCGTATCTTTACATCAAACTTTCTGAAATAGAGAAGGGGACGGACGGACGGATTTTGCTTTTTTGAAGTAAGTACAGACATTCACTTCGCTCTAAATTGCAGCTGATTCGTTCAGTTATTGTGATCAATGTTTACTATGCTGTGTTTTATGGGTAAATGACCTGGTCGCTATAGTGCAAGTTTATCCGACTCGTTGGCCGCATGCCGCTCTTTAACCAATTTCTGGCGGGACTAACAGCTCGTGAAACCAGCCCCGTATGATTCTGTCCTAAAGCGTGATAATTTAAGGGAAAAGCGAGTTCTGGTTGCAGTGTAACTGAAAACGTAAAAAACAATTCTCATTTTATTCATCATTGAGAGAAAACAAAAAGTTTGACTTTTCGGTGAATTATCATTGCTTAAAATTTCATCAGCTATGGCCCGCCAAACTTCCTCGCAGGGTCAAATGCGATCCATTGAACGCAAAAGCTTGGTCACTCCCACTATAGCAAAAACGTATCTCCCATGCGCAAAAAGGTCGGGTAGCCTGTTAGTAGGCAAAGACGTGACTCATTTAAGTGGAGATTGGTGACTGCCTTGGTGCAGCTGGGAAAATATCGTGATTCAAGTAGAACTTTCTGCAGTAGAATTGCCCAGTGAGGTGTCCTCGGACTTTTCTTTTGCGAATTGAGCTGCGATACACGGAAAGGAATATGCACGAAGTGTCAAGTCATGTTACTTGCTCATAGGGCTGGTTTAATTCTATTACCCGGAAAAAGGATGCAGCATGCAGCGAACTTGATTGTAATCACGTCCTCATAACCCTGAATTATTGACTCTCCGCCGTTTCCAGTTAGGAAAACTGTGCTTAGAACAGTCGTCCAAGAAGCTTTCTCTTTTTAGTGTCACAGAGAATAATTTGCTTTGGATTAAATTCTTCTGTCTCTTTGAGGATGTGAAATAATATACTTATCGTATATTTTCGTGTCGGCGTCTTAAAGATGCACACGTTTACAGCTACTTTCCTATGTATACTATGTGCCGTATCTTCGTGCACTAAATGACAATTGACAAAATAGTCCTTCGTGCATTTAATTATGAGCAAATGTATAGCAAAGTTATCCCTCATCAATCCAACCATCTACAGGTAATAATTATATTATTGAAGACCAACAATTTATGGGTTAGGAAGACAAGAAGTTTACAATAACAGAATTGTTTTGAAGTAAGTTAAGCCCCGTCATGCTTGATGTGAACGTTTACTAGTAAACTTTGGAAATTGAATCTCCACAATAAATTCTTACAAATAATATATCTTTCTATGTTTTGTATGTTTGGAAATTGTAGCTCGTTAGGAAAATTTCAAAAAATTAATATCTTCGTTCGCAAAATAAACATGGAGACATTTTCCCGCCGAAATCATAACTTAGGCAACGATGTAAACAAACGTAAAATTGTTTTATCAACCAAGTTAGCAAAGTTACATCGGTTACATCCATATCGCTGTCTGTGGAAGCTCTAAATGAGCTTTATAAATGGTAAAAATTAAGTAAATTATAATGATCATAGTATATGAATATATTATATGGTTATATATATATATATACAAGGATCAGCTATAAGCAATAATATACACATTCTTTTTTAAATAAATTGAATTAAATCCCGTCATTTTTGACGGGGGAACTCACTAGTATGTGTACATAATATAATGTAATATATAGGCAATGTACTATGTATTATTTATAATATATAATTTACATGCATCGGCTAATAATCCAATGCATTCCTCCGAACCTAAAAGAGTAGATTGAATTATCACTGAAATGCGATCCTCGTTGATGTTTTAATGAAATTGGTCGACGGATGCAGAAATCTTGGCTGCCTCTCTCTTTCCCAGTCTTCCAATGAGCATGCGAAGAAAAAGGCATAACTTTGTTATAGGAAGCCGAGGATTATTGCGAAAATCATTAAGTTTGCTCGGTCGTTGAAGAAACCTCTTTGCTGCACAGGAGAGGAAAGGGTGGTTCCCGCAACGTCCATGTGTACCGTGGGTGACTAGCTTCTTTCTTTTCTCGTTTCGTAAGAGTCTCTCCGGCTATCTAACGCCGATCTCAAAGCGCCGGGGAAACCTTTTGTGGAGGAGTTTTATCATCGGCGTGTGTGTGTGTGTTAGAGGGAGGAAACTAGAAAGGGTGGAATTAAAAGAGTTGGGTTGAAGAGAGAGTTATAAACTGGCGGTCGTTCTCAAATTGATTTCTTTTTATCGTCCTATCTCTCGCCAGAGGTCTCCGCTGGGTTGGCTGAGTTTCGATTGCCTTTTTATTCCGTGGGATCTAAGCGCATTTAAAGTTTTACAGTTCCTTGGCCTTTATAGGCAAATCGCTGTAGTTGGTTAGGAATCAATTTTTCGTCCGCTGCCTGCTTCAATCGTGGGTTTATTTAAGCGGGTTATCTCGGATCGGGTGGGTTTTGCGTGGTATAAATCAGGACTTTGAAGTAGTACTTACGTAATTTTAAGAAGAAAATGGAAGAAATATATAAGCTTCGTTTTCGTGCATTCGTACATATGTTGTGCTGGAGACATATTTGTGAAATACTTTCTTGTAGATCATTGTCTAGCAGGAATTAATCAATCTTAATTACAAAAATAATGTCGATTATTGTTAGTAATTAAGGTTAGGTTGCTAGTAATATTTGTTCATTTGGAAGATTCATGTATGAAATATTTACTAGTAGATGAATGTCTTATTATAATGCTTTATCATAGTAATAGCATTGCTATATATGTAAATAGATTGTTGTAATGTTTGCCCAATATAAATCTATTAAGGCTTCAGTTTTATCGGTCCTTAGTTGACAGCAACTCGCTTCTACTGTTGAAAAGCTTTTCGGCTCACATTTAACCGAGTTTGACGTTGATTATTCATTTATAACGCTATCTATCTCGCGATAACACATTCATTCCTCTCTGATTTTATAAATAAACGCGATAAGTCGTGTTACATTGCTGATGGACACTGATAGGCATCTCATTATTATTACATACTCAATACTTAAATATCTATATAGAGTACCCTTTAGATCTTTCCATTATTCAATAATTGACGCCCCATCAATTGCTGCGCCCTGAGGCGGTATTAATCAGTTGCTTACACACTGAACCTGACCCAGGTTGATTGTTTTTCGTATATACTTGCGTATATGAAGTGTGAGGCCCATGAGAATTTTGGCGACTTTACTTTAGCTTAACTATCGGGAAGTAATTCGTATTTACTGTTATGGTTATGGTGTTAAGTGTTTTCGTAAGTGTAAACTTAGATTTTTAAACCCAAAAAGTAGTTTTCTTCTATAAACATTTTTCTCTTTTAAATTTCATATGACGAAGGATTAAATGAAATAATGATATATAGCAAAAACGTATCTCCCATGCGCAAAAAGGTCGGGTAGCCTGTTAGTAGGCAAAGACGTGACTCATTTAAGTGGAGATTGGTGACTGCCTTGGTGCAGCTGGGAAAATATCGTGATTCAAGTAGAACTTTCTGCAGTAGAATTGCCCAGTGAGGTGTCCTCGGACTTTTCTTTTGCGAATTGAGCTGCGATACACGGAAAGGAATATGCACGAAGTGTCAAGTCATGTTACTTGCTCATAGGGCTGGTTTAATTCTATTACCCGGAAAAAGGATGCAGCATGCAGCGAACTTGATTGTAATCACGTCCTCATAACCCTGAATTATTGACTCTCCGCCGTTTCCAGTTAGGAAAACTGTGCTTAGAACAGTCGTCCAAGAAGCTTTCTCTTTTTAGTGTCACAGAGAATAATTTGCTTTGGATTAAATTCTTCTGTCTCTTTGAGGATGTGAAAGAATATACTTATCGTATATTTTCATGTCGGCGTCTTAAAGTTGCACACGATTACAGCTACTTTCCTATGTATACTATGTGCCGTATCTTCGTGCACTAAATGACAATTGACAAAATAGTCCTTCGTGCATTTAATTATGAGCAAATGTATAGCAAAGTTATCCCTCATCAATCCAACCATCTACAGGTAATAATTATATTATTGAAGACCAACAATTTATGGGTTAGGAAGACAAGAAGTTTACAATAACAGAATTGTTTTGAAGTAAGTTAAGCCCCGTCATGCTTGATGTGAACGTTTACTAGTAAACTTTGGAAATTGAATCTCCACAATAAATTCTTACAAATAATATATCTTTCTATGTTTTGTATGTTTGGAAATTGTAGCTCGTTAGGAAAATTTCAAAAAATTAATATCTTCGTTCGCAAAATAAACATGGAGACATTTTCCCGCCGAAATCATAACTTAGGCAACGATGTAAACAAACGTAAAATTGTTTTATCAACCAAGTTAGCAAAGTTACATCGGTTACATCCATATCGCTGTCTGTGGAAGCTCTAAATGAGCTTTATAAATGGTAAAAATTAAGTAAATTATAATGATCATAGTATACGAATATATTATATGATTATATGTATACAAGGATCAGCTATAGACAATAATATGTTCATTCATTTTTAAATAAATTATATTAAATCCCGTCACTTTTGACGGGGGAATCAACTAATACATCTATAAAGGGGAACTTGCGAACTTTTCTTCGTCCCCTGAAAGAAATGTAGGTATTTTAATCATTTTGTGTCTATCTAATATTAGTTATAATCACCAGTAAATAAAATNTCAGCAGGTGCCCAATTTTCACAAGTATTGGTATTGCTCCATCAAAAATTTTTTTTTCACTTCTATTTATACCAGTACATTTTTATTTAGCATTGAATAACCATTCCATTACTTTATTTTTAAGAGTGCTCATACGCTCTATATTTCTTAAGTCCCTTGGGAGTTTATTCAATATATTAGGTATTTTAATACATCTTTGGTTTCTCCCCTTTTCACTATAGAATTTAGGTATTTGGTATAAATAATTATTTCTTGTGTTTATCAGCATTACATCATGTATAATAATAATAACAATAATTGTTTATTGAGATTGAGACTAACAAGTCTCTTCTTACATCTAACTCTTAGGGTTTAGGAAACCTAAAAATGGTGGGTATAATTTGTATTTTTATTTTCTAATCTTTTAATCGGTTTTTTGAATTATTGCGTATTTATTATTATTGTTATTATTAATCATAATCATCATTACAAAATTATTATTATCATTAGTGTTATCATTATTATCATCATTATTATCTCAGCACTTTCGTTTGTTATCTCTTCTCGTGTGAGCCTTGAGCTGTATTAATTTATAATTATTATTTCTGACATGTTATTCTACTTTGTTCATATCCATGCTGTCGACAGACTGTTAGTTCGACAGGGTTAATGTTGTATGTGGGTATGAAATAATTTTTTTAAATCATCATTATTATTATTTATCCCGGTGCGTGTGTTAATAGGGGCCTTATCGTATACGTATGGAGTGTTACAGATTCCAGTTTGATTTCTGAGAATAATTACTTGGATTCTCGAAATCATAGCTTTTCTGCTCTCTGACAACACATCCTTGCATCTGTGGTCGGATTGTTGATATCGAATCCAGTTCCTCCCAAGTCCCGTTCCGGTCGTCTCTCCAGTTTTTCCCATGATGTATTGCGTTGTGACGACCCGAGTAATATGATCAGGTCTAACAAGATGAGAATCGGGGAGCTTTCGGGAGTCAAATTTTTCTATGGTTTCCTCTTCGTGTTCACCTTTTGTTTTTCCGTGTTCATCTCCTTTTCCATAACTCGAACATTCGATTTATTTGCGTCGCTTAACGATGAAGTTAATTTCTGATTTTCTTCCGATTTTTGCAGAGGGGGGATTTGGGTGCGCGATGAAAAATTATCCTTCCGTTTGACCGACACCCAGTTGACGGCGCAATGTGGACAGGTTCGTCTGATCGATAATTCCAACATTTTATGTATTTCTAAGCCGTTTTAAAGTTTATTTTATTTATTTAACCATTAACCAGTGACGTGCGAATTTTGTCACACGACCAGTGACGTGCGGTCTGGCCGACGGCAAAAAATAAATAATAAATCATCGTTAACATAATAAAGAATGATAAATCATTGTTTGAAAATTTAAAAAAATTTGGAAGATTTTTTAAAAATAACGTCGCATATCTAAAATCAGCGGCTTTTTTTTCGGAGTAATGCCTTTTAAGCGGTTGTCGGTATATTGAGTAATAAAAGCATATCCTTATTGAGTAATAAACCTTAGTATTGAAAAGCATTTTATTAATTGCATTTTTCATCGAAACGGTGACTTGACGTGAGGACTCACAGACGGCTCATGACATTTGTTTTACAGAAATGTAAGAGAGAAAACGAAGTGTGAAGAATGCTATACCCTAGATCATGGATGGCGAACCTTTTGTGGCAAGAGTGCCATATTTGACAAATATAAAGGACTCGCGTGCCAATATGGTGCCAGAACATAGAGTTAGATACTGGTATTATCCATTGTATTATGTTAATAATGGGATTAATATGTAATTATTGACGTTAATGATCATTAATTACTTTCGCTAATGAGCAGAGTCCACATTCATTGATTCTGGGGATTAAATTTTTAAGTGAATAAATATAATAAGGCTATTGCCAGAAGAGTTCCGCGTGCCCATAATATTCTCTCTCGTGCCATTCTGGGCAGGCGTGCCAAAGGTTCGCCATCCCTGCCCNTGATAATAATATAATAAGCTTTTATTTAAGGGCGAGATCGAGACTTATTAGTCCCTTCTTACATCTAACTTTTGTGAGAAGAGACTTGATAGTCTCGATTTCTCCCGAATAAAGTCACATTATTATTAATTTCTGCCATGCAGTTCGCATAGCTGAAATTCAAAGTGCTGAGAATGATTTATTTTCTTTGCAATCGAATCTCCACCCAATCTTCCTCGTTCGAGTATCGAAGTAAGATAATCGAATCACGCCCACACCCAGTTCCGTATTCTGCCGTACTTGGCGAAGATTTAGTAGCCATCAAAGGTCATGTCGCCCCGAGGAAATGGGGATGATCTGTGAAATCCCCTCCCTCCCCTATTTGGCTAGATTCGAACTTGTGACCTATTAACGATTCCCGACCTATTTTGCGCGATTTTCTTTGCACGTCAAGTTACATCAGCATCTCCTTCGGAGTTTGCACGGCCTATGTTGTTCTTTGGAAGTAGGTTTTCCTTGTTTGGAATGCATTGGGAGAGATGCAGTCCTCTCTGACTTGACGCAGTTCGAGGAGCCTTATGATGGATTTTACTTTGAGCGGGAATGGTGAACCATTATCCGTATTTGACGAAACGAAAGACTAGCCAAAACTGTAGTGTGAGAAACTGACATCATTTCTGTTATTAAGTAAATAGTGGCTGAAAATGTTTTTATAATAATTTTTTTTTACTGAATGTCAAAACTTTACAAAAAATAAACAGATTTTGACAAAATAGAAATTGAACTACAAAGTTATTACGAATTGATGTTCAAAACAGCAACAAATTAAACTACATAATTATTACAAATTGAAGTTCAAAACTATTACAAGTTGAATTATAAAATTACAGCACATTAAATTACAAATTGAAGATTGATTTTCTTTATGGTCCCGCTAAGTCCAATTATGGACTTGTCAGCAGGTGCCCAATTTTCACAAGTATTGGTATTGCTCCATCA
>KZ308785.1:216501-266681 GCA_000376725.2 Ladona fulva
AAGAGTTTGAAATTGTAGTATCAAAAAAGGATTTTAATCGACTTCCGACACTCGTATTTTAGTAAAATTTAAAAATTTATTCAAGCATAAATATTATGAAGTATTCTTTTATACTACTTAATTTAAAAAATTATTTTTGAAGTTCATAATTGATGAAGGAGTACTGTCGGTAGAGAATTCAGTTCGAAGGCCGGTTGGGACCTCATCCCCTCCACCATCAGCTACGAAGAGTTAGGAGAGGGAGGTGAGGCTTACCAAACAAGATGAGGAGTGAGGTAGTTTGCCCTTGCTTTCCTCACTGAGCCAGAATGCTTTAAGCAGAACAAGCCCATGTTAGTGAAGCACAATGACTCTACGAGTAACACTTTTCGTAAAATTGCATAAGGAGAAACCTTAATTAATGCCATTATTCAGCATAAATCATACCTCAGTAGCTTTCATATCATCACAGCCACGAACAAGGCTGAGATTAAAGTATATAAAAGATACATTTTTCTCTATCCCGTGCCATAAGACAAATGATAAATATTTCATTCGTCAAGATAAGGTAGCAGGGCCGAAGTAGTAATAAGTATTCCATATAAATTTTAAACAAAAATAATATTCCATATAAATTTTAAACAAAAATAATATTTGATTCTCAAATGTGTCGAAAGTAGTTCTAGTAAAGTTTGGTCTAGTTAAGTAAGCCTGAAGATATAGACTAGAATTCAAAATGGCTTAGATCCTTGGTGGAAGCTATTTAGTACCCTCGTTTTAAATAGCATTCAGTTGTTTTACTGATAATACTAATTTTTAAAATTGCATAACTCCGTGTGTATGACAGAAATAAAAACTGGGATGTCGTCGGCAAAATGTGGTCGGTTATGTGTAGTGAGGGTCAATTATGATAGTATAACGTCCCTGACATTAATCAGTTGTTCAAATAGTAGAATCATTGACCTTAGTGAACCAGCGTTTTAGATCCAGATCTGAATTACCGGCTTGGAATTGGGCTGATTTTTAAATTCGTTTCGCTAAGCGACTAAGAAGTGTCAAGACTGGAAGATGTCGGTCCTTATTTTTGCCTTAAGGGTATCATTAAGATCCGTTTGACAGAGTGGTAAAGGTTCCATCGTGAGACATTTAAATATTTCTTCATTTACCCCGAGAAAGTAAAAATGCGGCTGGAAGTATTAATGCGTAATCAAATTCGATTCCCTTCGTAGAATGTCGATAACTTGGATGTTTAGGTATAGGCACGATGCGATTCGAATGCGGTCTGATTGTTTGTTTCGTTCCGAAAAAAGGTTATGTTCTGGGTGATTGTCTTCCGCTGTTGAAATAGGTTTTATTTCCCGCTTCATTGTGCGTCCGAACGAAGTTTTCCTTTGTTAAGTAAAGTATGGCGATTTAATTCTTTGTCTCGGTTATAAAGCGAAGACATAGGCGACAATCAAATCAAGTGCGGCCTCTTAAATTCCCCTGCGGCCTGATTGTTTCCAATGCGGCCTAACATTTCATTTTCCGGTGGAACGCAGTTTTCATTCACTAAGTAAACTCAGGCAATGAAATCCTTTGTCGCAGTTGCTAAGCGAAGGCATAGGCAACTTGCAGATCAAGCGCGGCCTGTTAAATCACTTGCGGCCTCCCATTTAATTCTCAGATCGAGTGCAGTTTTCCATCGTTAAGAAATATTGGGCAATTAAATTGTTTCTATCTCATTTATTTACTGAAGACAGGCAACGAGCAGTTCAAGTGCGGCCTCTTGAATCCGCACGCGGCCTGATGGTTTCAGACGCTCCCTACCGAGGGGAAAAAAGGTTTCCCATCATGGGTTATTCACATCCGCTGTCGAAGTATTTCTCTCGCTTCAGGTATCTGGTGGAAGGCAGTTTAAATTTTATTCCAATCCTCGTGGGCGGCGTGTTGCGCAGGCATGAATTATGGGAACGCGAGCGACGGAAAATCATTCGGAAGTGGCGGAAATTCGCGGAATCGCGAGGAGGAAATGGCCGTGCTTCACATTCGCTCACCAAACAAAGCGACGTGTTCTGCGAACGAAGAGATCACGCGCGTGGGTGGGACATTTGGCATTGGTGTCGATTCGAAATTCGGCGGGAGGAAACCCCTCCTCCTGGCGCCCTCGTCCCAAGGTGAGGCGGCCATGAAAACGGGATAAGAATTCCGATTTCGTGCCGTGGAAAAAACTGCGAATTTCAGCCCATTTCTTTTTTCGCTATCGCTCCTGGTTAATTCCGCGGTGTCGTTAAACCAACGGCGGTCCCGTCGTAAAAAATATTAAGACGCAATTACGGGCTTTACGAGTGGGTCGAAGGTCGCCAAATGTTAGGCTAAAGTAGTATGCAGAAGGAGAATTTTCCATGTGCGTGTGAATGAATAAGGAGCGGATGTCGCCGAAACTTGTCCAATGCCGTAGAGTGTTGGAAATTTATATCAGGAAGTGGTAGGCGTGTTGAGATTCTTGAGGGGTTGGTTGAGGGCTTCCTTTTTTAGGATACAGACTCGTGGATGTAGGCTGGACGTGTTGTAATTGTACCGTTCCTCAGGGGTGGATTTAAGGTATCGGAGGCCCTTGGCGCAAAGATCAGGTTGAGGCCCCCGCTAGGAATCATGGGTAAAAAGTCGATTTTTCTCATAGAATACGTAAATATACATCTCATCGAAATCTCTGTCGCTTTAACACGGCAAGAAAACAAAGTTTTGAATTACAGTACGTAGTCTTTCTATAAATCTACATCTACATAAATACCCAGCAAGCCGCCTTACGGCGTGTGGCAGGGGGTGAAAACACCGGGCGTTCGGACTATTTTTTTAGCCTATTATTATCATGTATAGTTCGCGGAAAGAATGAATTCTTAAAACGACTCGTCCTAGCATCTATTTCTCTTATTTTGCGCTCATTGTCAGATCGTCCAAGGTAGCAGGGGGTCTCATAATATCTACTATATCTTCCGCAAATGTACTTTCCCTAAATTTATCAAGCAATCGAAATCTAGCTTCTAGTCTCCTATAAAGGATTCCCAACCTACATCTGACAGCATTTTGGTAACGCTTGCTTTTTTATCGTAGCACTTCTGAACAAAACGTATCGCTTTCCGTTGTACTTTCTCGAGTTCACGGATGCATGTTTCGTCTGCCAGATCCCATATACTTGATGCATATTCAAGATGAGGACTAACCAACGAAAAATAACATCGTTCTCTAACTTTTTCGTCACATTTACCGACAATACGCCTAATGAAACCGAGTTTTCTAGTTGCTTTAGCACAGATGTTACGGATATGCGTGCTCCAGTTCATTTTATTCGTAAGAGTGATTCCGAGATATTTTACCGAGTCCACTACTTTAAATTACAATGAATGTTAGATACTTTTTATAGTGACATAAGGAATGTAATAAATGTTATATATTTTATGTAGACTTACTCAACGAATGTAAAATGCTTTCTTGAAGCGAAATCGAGATAAATTTGGTAGTGAGTGTATCAGCGCACGCTTACCGAGGCCCCGATAGGGATGAGGCCCTCAGCTAACGCCTAATTATAAATCCACCCTTGCCATTTCCAGAATTTCATGCCCGAAAACATCATCATCATAAAAGTTCTACCTTTCGGTAGTTTCACGCTCCCGAAAATTTCCTGATTTTAGTCTGTTTTTATAAATTTCTCGACAACTTATCCCGCCCTTATGTCAAATCCTCATCCATGTCTTCCCCTTTGGATCTTACCTTCAGTTACTGTCTTTAACTATACGCGTATTATCAAATACGAACTCCTCATGCCTCCTACGTATATGGGCATACATGTTTATATATTTGCATTTATACACGCGATAAACAATTCCATAGCAACACAGTGGACTCCCACCCACCACTGCAAGTATTCCGTTGTGGGGAGCAGTACCCCGAGAAAACCGTAAGATGACCAAACCGTAGGACTCTCATTTAACCAGATGCCGCTCAAATAGGGCTCATTTGCAACATCACCGCGTCTCGATGCTTTTAAATGTCCAACCCCGCACGCGTTTCTCCGCAAAATAGCTCCCCGTGCCCTTTTCCACACTTCCTCCGAGATGCCAGTTGACTTAACGAAACAACAAGAACCGACTTCCTTTCCTCCGAGGGCTGCAGGTCTGCTGCAGTCCATTCCTCCGTCCAGAAAGGATACTCTAGCACTTGTCGTCCCGAGGCACGGCATTTAAAACCCGTCTGGGATTTGCACGTGCTCTAGACCCGACCATGTCTGGTTGTGCGGGCCCCCACCCCTTTTAAAACTCCGTCTTCCCCAGCACAAAAGACACCTGTATGTGTTTCGAGCGCGTAGGGTTGGAAGATGGGGGTTGGAAGTGAGGGCCTCCCTCCGTCTGGTTGGGGGACGGAGGGGCGGCGTTTCCTGGCGATGGGAGGGTCGTTGGCCGGGAGAGGACCTTGACGCTGCCCGTTCCATCGCTCTTTCCTCTTGGCCGATCGCTCCACCTCGGCTGTCGACCTCCGCTATCGGCTTCTACGTGAGGCCTTCTGCTTTCCCTTCGAGATACTCTGCTCAGTCTCGTTTATTCAACATTTGTCCGGCGCGGTGTTCCTCCGAGTTTTCGTTTCAAGGTCTCTGTATGCTCTCCGAAATTTCTTAGGTCCTGGTTAGGTTTTTATCATGCAGGATGTATATTCCGTGCATGTACGGAACATGCCGACTTCGGTGATGAAAGTTGTCGCGCTAGCGCGACAAGTCAGAGGTCCGGGATTCGATTCCTGGCTAGGGAATTTAATCGCGGACCGTATGGTTGTTTGTGTTTTTGGTAAAGGGTTAAGTGTAAGAGGTACTCGTGAATGAAACTCGCTCAATGCAGAAATGATCATAGTAATAATTATTATTGTTGTTTTCGTTGTTGTTATTGTTATAATTGCTGCTGTTGTTAATATTTTTGTGATTGTTATTATTATTTGTTTTGTTGTTATTGTTATATCAAGCTATTGTCTTTCAAGAAACCCGCCATTTGACTCATTTAGCCCCTCTGTACCGTACAAACTTATCTTTGCATTCACATTTCTCTTTAATCAGATCCATACCTCTTCGCATACATATATTTCATTCTGAACGTTTCGCCATTTTTCAGCATGCAATTCTCCCCATTAAATTAGATTTTCTCAGTCTTCCTCGCCCTTTATTTCCACTCGTATTTACAACATCTTCTTAACTAATCCTTTTACAGCCGTTCCTTCCATGTTTACAATGCTTTACATGGTGGTCACGCAACCTTATTTCAGTCCTCATTATTTCATTATTTTTTCTGTTGTTGGTACACTTATTCTTACTACTATCTCTTGCTATTGCAGTCAGTGGAATCACGTGTTTCCTCTGACGCACCCAAATATCGTTACCATAAAAGACGGTTGGTGCTAGCATACTTAAAAGCAGCTGTTTCAGACTCTCCATAGTCCCCTGCCTTGAATCACTGACCTCATACCACTCGCCACTCTTTGGCTTCTGCAGCACACATTTTCCGTCTATTCTTTCATCCGTGGAAAACATCCTACCCCAAATACATAAAGGATGCTCACCATCAGTATAAATTGAAATTTCCTTTTAACCGGCGTAATAGCGCCTCGTAATTCGAAATACTCCCTAAGTAATATACATTATCCATAATAATAATAATAGAAAAGATATATTTTGCACACTTTCGCGGTTTTAAAAAATGTCAGAAAATCAGTGGAAGTGTTAGAGATATTTCTTTTCCATTATTATGGCCTTGCACCAAGTAACGCCTTCGCATATTGACTTCGCTATCCATGTTAAAATGTGACAGGTTGCACGGGAATTTGGAACTGATTATTGGTTGTTCTAGAGATTCGTAACAGGCCGATGGAACCTTACGATAGCTATATACACAGAGACATAATTTGCCGCCCCTTAAAATTAAATAAGAAAACCATACATTTCCTGATTTTCAAGTAAAAATTATTTTGTCACTTTAAAAAACCAGTCTTTAATGACTTGGTTCCCCTGCTTAATTTGATCTCAAAACATCAGTAACAATTAATCATGCATATACCGTATGTTGACACAGTGAATGGTCTTTACGAGTTAATAGTTCACATTAGTTTTGAGTACCATTATCTTAGCAGCAGCAGTCACCGGAAGTGTGAATAAAACACGCAAAGCTATTTGAAAATTAGAAAAGAGTCCGATCAAATCTCAAGTGAGGATATATTCCAATACCTAATTTATTCTTTGTGCAAGAAAATCTTTTATTGATTCCAATTCTTCGATTAAATCCACGGCACAAATGTTCCTTCCTCGTCTTAAATAACCACAATTCTTTCCTGTAAATGTTTGGCAGTCTTTAATTTCACCTTGTAATCCTTCCTAGGTAAGTCGTGTGTATCACACAGGAAGCTACAAATGATGTTTTTGTAATCATATGATTGGTTGGTTACGCTTCTGTTGCCGCCCTTTAGATACCGCCGCCCGGGTGCGATGCACCCCTTGCACCCATAGGACGGCGCGGCTCTGTATATACAACACTATGGTTGAACTGAACGTAAAATAGTCCTCGAAAGGGAATATTCTTATTTCCCAAGCTTCAGACGCAGACCTGTGGAATGCTCGAGCCAAGCACGTGTACGCATTGACACACAACGTGTTTGTATCATTCGGAAAATTGTGCAGAGTTCGGGTGCTCCATGTAAGGGTCTTTGGAACCTCCTAGTGCCATCGAAGACTTAAAGAAACACTTGTCTTGAGTTTGTTTTTCTTCCAGCTGGTATTTGTAACTACCTTTGGGTGAAGATCCTCCCGGTGAGGAGAAGGTTGACTTATGTAATTGTCGTAACACCGTCGTACAATGGATGCTGACGAATTACTCCCCCGGAGTTTTCGATTCCAGATGTTCGGTTGCCAAGGGAATCCTCTCCGGGTGTTTTGGCTCTGGAAATCGATCTGCCGTTGGAAAAATTAACGCGTTTGTCAGCGTAAATACTCATCGATTTATTAAACGCACCATAATTTCAAGAAGGAAGTCTGAAGAGAAAACTGAAAGCTTTCATGACTGACATACTGTTTTTTTTATACCCCCTCCTGCGTGGTTGGTTTCTTTGTGATCGTTCATAAACAACATATTAATGTGAAATTTCATTGTTTATAAATATTTGAGTAGCAGCTGAAACCTCCTAAGGAAACTCATTTCAACACACTGTGGGGGTTTGTTAGGACAGTCCCGAAACCAACCCAACCCGTCCGATTCACAGTGGGGGGTATAATGGAGTAATGCCCACCTATTTTTAAGAAAAGAGAATGTTATTAAAAACATCAATAATAATTTTAAATATCCGAAGCCTTAATTGAAGTATCTTGTTATGATATTTATAACAAGAAATATAGGAAGAATTTACTTCAAATTAGTATGCATGCGATGTGTAGTTTAATTGGTGCAATATACACGTATTGTATATGTTAGAAAATTATCGGTATGCATGTAAAATACGCACTATATATAGCGCACTTGAACCACGAACGTGTTGGGAAATAAGCGCCTTTCATATTCCGATATTTGCCCCTTCTAAACTGAGTGGATATGACACACAATTTCATTCGATACATCAATCTTCCCCCGTTCCAAGCTAATAATTTATTTGGTATCCTCTTTTTTCTGATTCGAGGAGTCTTCTTTTATATTTACCTGTCAGGAAGATCGTCCTATGGTAATACAATCATCTCAAAATCGATTGATATGCTACACGCAGCTATTCGACTGGGGATTCGAAATTTAACGTCTACGAAAAACGTCTGTGCACGAATTGACAAAATTTGTTTGTATTGTACCTAACAAAGACACTTATTCAGTTTTAGTTGTCTGTTTAGTAAATTAATAAATTGTCTAGTAAGTAAGTATGGATCGTTGAGCTTAATGAGGGAGGCATCCAGAATTTTCCCTTGAGTGGGATGAACTTAAGAATTGTTACTAATAATCTCTTGAACTCCTTCCAGATTGCGATGTCATGCGAAATAATTGATTCTCATCATGAGAAAGTACTGCCTATAAAGATATATTTCAGGCGTACAAATATTTATTACTAACACCATTGAGAACTTGGTTCTGAAGGAAATGTTTAGAAACTTTTGGGGGGGGGCTTGAAGCACGTCAGTCACCCCCCGGGGTGCGCGCCTGGGCTTAATGATAAAGATACGTCCGAAATATTTAAACCCATCCTCTAAATCTTCATTTCTTGAAATTCTGGATACATTTTACCGTCAATCAGCACATGTACACCGATAAGAATGTTTAAATGGTAACTCATTGTGGAGACCAACGATAGCATCGGTGATAGCTCTCTCCAATCAAGCGGTTAATGGCTTGGATGAGAGCTTTCAAACTTCGTCCACGGACATTATTCACCGAGGAGAGCTTCTATTTAGAGATGTACTTGATAAGAATTGATGATGCAACGGAGTCTTCGGTCCCTAGTCTAATAATACTTACGTAGGTGCAATAGCAACGCGGGAACAGCTGCTTGTTGCGTTGTTTTGACGACGAGGAAGGATTTAGGAACGCAGGGTACACCTCGTGTGTTGGTCGTTAGGGCTAGGATTCCGTAGATGCACTCTACCAACTCTAAACATCGTTTAAGTAATATCCCTTTCCATTTAGCATTTTTAATATTTATGAAATACATAAGTCATTAGGGTTAGTTAGTTGGTTTATTTGGGTTGTTCAACAAAAGCTGTCCTTGTGTTACCGTCTTGTTCCGTTGTCCCGGAAATGTACCTCGGTTACAGGAGAAATGTCCCGTATTCGTGGAAGAATATTCAAGGAATTAAACGAGCATTCCTGGAGTGATTTCCTTGGTATTGTAGAGTTCTTAGTATTAGTTGTATTATTGCTAAAAGTGCTTCGACTGCTTCGGTCTTTTCGTTCGTAGGCCCCCACCGGGAATCGAACCCAGGACCGCTTTCACTTAAGTCGAACGCGTTGCCCAATATGTAGTGTTATTTTGTACATCTATAAGTGTGTGGTTCGGTTTGCTATTTCCCTTTATCTATAAGGCGTACAATTCGTCATAAAAGTAGGCTTTCGGTTACAGCGCCCCCGGGTTCGATTCCCGGTGGGGGCTAACATTCATTGATGCGAAGGATCTGTTTCAAGATTCACCGTGGACAAGTCCTTAAAAGGGAGAAACGGAGAAGAAAGGAGAGACAAATTGGTTAAAGCACATTGAATTCAACTCGAATGAAATCTTAAACTAAGGAATTTTGGGCTTTCGGAAATCCATGCGGATAACGCTAGCGACTTCGGTAAGAGCTGTTACGAGTTCTATTCCCGGTGGAGGCTTACGTTCAAAACGACCTTAGCTGTCGAATCTGTTTTAAAATTACTACTAACGGTATGGGCTGTTATCTCAATTTTAGCTCAACTGATGTTTATTTTTAGAGTTTAAATTTTAACGTTTGAATTGGTCTCGCGATATAAATATTGATGTGGTTTGGCATATTGAATTCCAGATCGTCGATTGTCCCGTCTTTGTCCAGCATTTAATGGAATATTCTCTACTTGTTCCGTAGTTCAAAATGGTAGCCATATTATCACAATAATTTATTTTGGAGGATATTAATCGAAAAGATCAAATTAGAGGAAATGTTAAACGATTTTAAAGCCTGCGTGCATTTAAAGAGATGATAAATAGTAAAACATAGTGGTATAAAAAAAATTGCTCAAAATGTCATTATTATCAGGATATCGTTACCTTCGAAAATTTGATGCTTGATTCATTCCCTCCGTGGTGTTTCTAGGGACATATAAAAGGCTTAGACCATTCGCTACTTTTACGAATATCTAATTAAATATTGTTGTTAAATATGTTTTGATCCTCATGCGTGATAAAGCTTTCGATAGTTAGTGGAAGTTACCTTCTTTTAATTTAATAATATCAGCTGATTCTACCAATGTCACTGAGTGTGCGACGTAAGCAAATTGCATTATATATATTACTGACGGGAATAATTTGCAAACCTATCCCACCCGCTGATTAAAAGAGAAAAAATTGAGAATGGAACCTCATAACCCTATATTGGTCTCGGAAGTTGTGGCACTTTCATATCCGGCTCATAATTAGTCCTCATGATGACGAGCTTCCCTCTGATGTATTTGATAAGGAAGTTAGTTAAAAGATACGGTGTCGTTGACTCTAGATCCAGCGTTATTGTTGTATCAAAATAAAAAAAAACCTTTGATGCGAGTGGATTTCTTAAACTTTGACGGACGGGTTTAATTGACCTAAAACTGTTTATAAATCTAATCTATGTAGACGTTAACATCGTTATATTAAATTCCAAATCATATCGTTCTAAGTATGTCTCATACTGGAAATTAGTATCGAAGTCTTTCTCGCTTTGTACAGTTGGTATGGTGGATAATGATAGTAGAAAAGCCACTCAAAAGTCTTCCAATTAATAAATTGTTTGTGGTTTTTGGTGTTTTTTATGATTATTAACCACCTGTGTTCGATTATGTTCATGTATTGTAGTTGATCTGTTTATTCTTGTAGTCGAACATTGAAGGAGTGTCTACTAGATCGAAATCGAACAGCTGATATCGAACTCAATCGATGGATATCAAAGGAGGATTAATTTCGAAATGTATCCATAAGCATCAAAGTTGATCGTAGAAATCGAAGCCCAACAATATATATCGAAGTCGAACGAAAATTATCGAATTGCGACTAATATATAAGTCGTTCGATAGGTATCGAAGTAGAAAGGTAAATATCGGAGTCGAACTATGCGTATAACAGCTGATTGAAGAACTGTCGAAGTCGATCGCAGAGAAAAATATGTTGGCTAGCTTTGTCCTTCACTAAGGCGGAGATTTTTCTTCTAACATCCGCTTCATTGCTTTTAAAGCCTTAGAATCTGCTTGGATCGGTCACCGCCTTGCACTATTTTTTTTCCATGTATGTTTTTCGAGTTGTTTTCTCCCAACCTTTCTCTGCAGAGAGCAAACTGTCGTCGGGGCCAAGGTTTTTCGAGCGTCTTGGCGCGGATGACTAAAGGCAGCGTTTCTGCTTATTATGGAAACTTGGCCTTGGGTCGGCGTATTGCTGAAATCCGCCGCCATGGATTTTATCCCTCCGGTTTGTTTGGCACATCGATCGGATTGATTCGGAATGGATATTAGCGAGGGAAGCGACTGTTTGCTTTCTCGAAAAATCCTGCTGCCCTTATCGCGGACGGATGGGATAATTTCAGCGTGCTTTTAAGGCTAAGAGGAAGAATTTATCTCGCTGTTTTTTACTTTCGATCTAATGGTTTATGTGCCGTACTGCGGTATGAGCAGATTCTGAGAGCGTCGGTGGTCTGTAGTCGTGGTCAGTAGCATTCTTAGGGCTGGACAAGCAGGACTAGGGCCCCGTGCCCCGCATCTCGAAGGCCCCCGCACTTCACGAACAACCTCGTTCATTGTAGGAAGAATAAAAATGTATAAATATATAAATATAAAATGAATAAATGTATTGTTGTAAATGTTTACGTGAACCAGCACGTTATTTTCTTCATGTTTATGGAGCCCTAGCGTAGCCAAGTGGTAAACGCATTCAACTTCGGTGAAAGCAGTTCCGGGTTCGATTTCCGGTGAGGGCTCTGGTGAGAAATTACCTTATCTGTTGTAGCATTTATAAAAATTATCACCACTGCATGTTTATGCTACATTTTCCGTTAGTATTCATTTAGGAATGTACTTTAAGTAGGTACCTAATTTTGGAAATAATGCCGTTGCATTTTCCATTAATTATCAGGTGAGAAAATACAAAATACGATTAAGTGTGTGACTGAAAGGTTTATTACTTCTTTAACTTGTTTCGATAGTCCGTAATATCATCTCATAAATCGATATAGCTCCTTTGATAAGTTGTGCGGGGCCCACGCTCCTTCGTTCAGTCCTCGAAATGAAATTTGGGCCAAAAACACGGTTTTTAATATGATAGCTCACTTTTTTCTCCGCAAACTTACATTTAATGAAAAATCTCTCAAAATGAAACGCGAAATAATGGGAAATATGAAGAATATGCAAATATTTACACAATTCCCCGTGAGTGGCAAGTGGGGAATGAGGTGTATCATCACCAACATCCCCCTCTGTTGGCCCGTTAGGCTCTCTAATGCTCCGTGGGAAAAAGAACCAGAGGTAACCATCTCCATTATAGATTATTTCCTAGTAACGCTTTGTCGTTTTCTCTCGGTGTTCGCAATCTGTGTGTAGCTTACGGAACACTAGGAGGTTAACAGTGTATCGCAGTTGGGAAGCACTGGTGTTTGCTGTGTTCGTGGTGTTATCACGAAACGTTCGGCGTCAGATGAGGGCCTCTCCGTTAAAGGGGCCCAAAAAGACGTTTTTTTTTCTTATGGCGAATGACCTCTTGATGGGTCCTCAGGTTGTTCCTTCCGTTTAGGGCCTCTGATTGCTAAAATTCGCCTCAGGGTGTAATTATGATTGTCTAGCGTTGAACCGCGAACGGTATACTTTCAAGAGTTGATATTCCACAAAAATCAATTCCGTTTTTTACGTTTAGTTCCGGTCTTGGTGGCGTAGTGGTTTGTTGCAGTATTTGATTTATTTAGAACGTATTCTAGTATTTGAAATAACAAAAAATCCAAGCGGAGCAACAAAATTACAAGTTCACAGGCATAGCAAAAAAGTTAGAGGTATAAAAAAGATCAACCAGATTAGATTAAAAAATGTAAATTAAAAGGCTGGACACCTAATATATTTCCATCATTTTCTCATTTTTTACGAATTCGCGTAATCAGTTAGCATGTTAACATAGCAACGCCAGGGTTCCGGCTTCGAATCCTGGTTAGGGCATGGTTGTTGGTGATCGTGACTTGAAAAGTGTAAGTGTGGTCTCTTGACACCGAAGTTTGCCTATTGAAGTCTTTATTATCATTATTACTATTGTCATTATTATTGTAGTTCTAATAAGTGTTCGAATTAAAATTAAGTAATAGAACTCTTTGGGAAGATCCATTTAGAGTCAAAGACATACTTCATTTAGTTGGGTACGTTGGTGTTACGTAATTCACCCCCTACATGCGCCACAGGCGGTTCTCAAGGTAATCGAATAAATATAAAATGTACGATGTTTTCCTCTCCGTGCTTGCAAAAGAAAATTGAAAGCAGAACTTCAGTCGTTACATAATGTTATCGATTTTCTGGAATTGCGTTGTCATTCTCTCTAGTGAGTCACGAGATTTTACCCGAAAAAATTCGGAATCGAAGGTATTCTGCGTTCCTTGCGCGTATCCCCTTCTCTATTTGTGCCTAACGAGGCGGAGTCAGCGCCTCAAGGCTCATAATTTGTCCCCTTTGGGCGGTGACATTACCGGATCGGTTCCTGTAAATGTCACTAGAGAGACGCGCAATGAGACCATCGCGGAAAACAAACTTTCGAGTCTTCGTTCGGATTAGAACCGCTCTTGTGAGGCACAGTGGGCGAGGCTGCCTTAGCACCTACATAGCGGCCGGGATGCCTTATTTGTGAGATACTGCGAAACTGCCTTTGTAACGGTACAGCCGCGGAAGACATCGGGTGCAGAATTTCATACGTACGAGTTTCATCATGTTTGCTGAAAATGTTGACGAACCCATCCCTATCTCCGCTATCGCGCGATGAATATTAATGTCCCTTGATATTTTGCTTTCCTATTAGTATTCCACAATGCGCTGCCTCCATAACTCTAATTGTTTTCTATTTCATTCCATTACCTTTACAGCATGATGAACCCCGTGTTCCAATCCAAGATCTCTCTTCTCAATGTAGTTCGCATAGTAATTACTGGTGCGCGTAACTCTATTCCGGGATCTCCACTCTGAATGAAAATGGAATACAGTCGTACCTTGGTTAACGACGGCCTTAGTTTAAACGTACTCGGTTAACGACGTGTGGCTGGACGGGAGGATAAAAAAATGTCTCGGGTAACGACGCAGTATTTGGTTTACGACGTCTTCTGGTGAAGATTGGTTATTAAAAACTTCATTCATGACTATTAATGTTATTAATGATAATCTTTTGTTGCAAATATAATTGAATGAATCATATGTACCATATTTTAATGACATTTCAATTTGTTTTATCTGTATATTTGACATGCGGTATGGCTGTGAAATATCGTACCTTGGATGGCGACCGTTTTTGTTAACGAAGACATTCTTGGGAGGGATTACCGTCGTTAACCAAGGTCCACTGTGCTTAATATTTTCGCTCAGTGAAATTCTCACAAATACAGTAACGCAAGTAGGAATTGTTTTAAAGGTGGTGCGAAAAATCTAGTGGGAACGTTTATCCAAAGCCTAGGTTGACTCTTTCAGGCTATAAGGTTGTTTGGTGGACAGTAACTTCGAGAGGGAGATATTGGATATTTTTTCGTGGCTATCAATTATTTTATCCAAACAGGAAGAGGTATATTTTTAAGTGCAATTCATAAAAATCTCTTCTTCAGTGTTAGTTTCGTTACGTTAGCTCATCTTATTATTGTTAATATTATTTTTCAGTGCTTATTTAGTTAAATTCATCGATAATTTTCTCGGTTACCTCGTAATATATCAATTAATAATGAATAAATTATTCGAATGACGACCCTGATTGAAATCAGGCCCTATATTATTGTGTTGAATTTAACGTACCTTCCGTTCGAATGGTAATTTTCAGTTTCAATACCCCGAAATTAAGAAAGGACTGCTTTGAGAAACAAGGAAATGATTTTCTTCCGTTTAATCAATCATCTGAAAATTGTTTACTATGATCAGCTCGGATCCGGAAGGATTTGAGGTATAAGAAAAAAGGCTGCGTCAAGCTGGATATGCCCTATAATTTTTCTTTGAAGGGAGGGGGATCTAAGACGATCTGTTTATATTCCTATATTTTCCCAAGGAAGAATGGACTTGAAAAAAGTCTGACGGGACCCGTCAGACTTTTTTCAAGTCCATTCTTCCTTGGGATTTTTCCTGGGTGCGCACCATCTTGCACAAAGTCACCCTTACCCATTTTCCTGTGTTCCTATATTTTATTCGTCAGGGTGCATCACTGTGATTATTAATACAAAATGTATGATATTGACCGAAGGATGTTCTTCCCGCGATGCACAGATCGCAGATTTGTACCGAAATCAATTATGTGCGACCTGGTGGCTAATTATTTCCTGAATATTTTGTATAATTTTTTATCCTGCTGATTAGAAACCGAAGTACGAAAATACTGTCGGCTGGAATACCCTCTAGACTATTCTCGCTACCAGTATCATGGTAATAAAACACATAAATTAATGATTGGAGGGTGGATGACGGGTTTAACCCCCCCCCAAGTTTCTATAAGTATACATTCGGGACCAAATTCTCAAGTATTTTATCAATAAATATTTGGTCGCTTAAAACATTTATATCTAGGCGATACTTTAGTATGATGAGAATCAAATAGTTCGCATCACAACGTAAATGGGAGGTCATTGGTTACAGTACGTAAGTCCCCCAAGCGAAAACTGTGGATGCGCCTCTGGTTCCCACCAATTATTGATGTCATCAATACAGCGGAATACATCTTCTGCGTTCCGGTAGTCTTTATAGGTGCAAATGGGGTCTACTTGTAAACCCTCATCATATACTGAACCCTCGTAATGTTCCATTGCTAAATCGCTAAATAACACCTTGACTTAGTCAATTGTGTTTTTGTCGAATGATTCGAGTAAGTTGTTGATTTAATTCGGTTCCTGTTAAGCCATCTGTTGACATCGCTGAATCATTGCTGATTTTCCTAAAAACCTTGTTTACGCGTTTAGTTGAAATATACATACATTCCTCTGATAATAATAATAATAATAAAGGACTTTATTCAGGGCGAGATTGAGACTAACAAGTCTCTTCCTACATCTAACCCTTCGTCATATGAGGCAAGAAAAGAGAGAGATAGCTTGCAAAAGTACAATGAAGAAAACTACTTTGTGGATTAAAAAACCTAAGCTAAGAGCTCAGGGAAAAATCTCCACTGCAGGAAAACACCCTCAAGAAGGAGGGTGTGAAAAACCTGCGAAACCTACAGACAGAAAACTAAATTTGATGATTAAAGTAGATTAATAGAGTTATAAAAGACATGAAGACAAATCAATAGAAATAAACATAAAGAACGAATAACAAAATGTCAGCAGGGAAGAAAATTCGCAAACCTCGTCGTCCGAACATTAGAACGTCGCCTGATTTTACACCACGTGGTAGCCAACCGTTGCAAGTGACGGCGCGCCAACGAATCGAACCTAGATAACCTCCAACGCATAGAAATCTCCCGCTTACGAAACGAGTGGAAAGCTCGCAGAAAACTTACTCGCTTTCGCGATGGGCGGAAAAGGCTTTAGCGTACCATTCCGTCCGAACGTTCCTTTCGCTCGGGTTGCGTGCGGGAAAGTGGAGTCTATCGCAAGTCGATCCCGAGAGGTATTAAGTCGATCGTCCGATAGGTATCAGCACGGGCGGCGGCGTCAGTAGCCTCGTTCTGCACAAGATCACGGCTTGACCGTTCCGAAGGACTCGTCGGCCCCAGCGGCGGACGTTTTTTCGGAAATGGAGTCCCTGTCGCCGGGCAACGTGGCCATGAGATGCGAAAGGCGATGGCTTTTTTGATGACGCCCCACGGGTTTTTTTTCTTTTCCCTCGGGGTTTTCGCCATGGAAACGTTCAATGTTGCGCTGAGTCCTGTCGAGGAGTTGATGGCGGTGGAAGGTTGCTGAAAACGTCACTGGGAGGGAGGAACTGGTTCCAGGAAGTTTTTAATTTGTCCCGAAATAGATCAGCGACACTGGATGTATTTCTGATGTTGGAACAGTCGCCTAATTATTAAATATCGTAATGATTGGCGTGGTGAACGAAGGCCTTCCGTTGTAACGGTTGACGGGCTATGATTGACGTTGAGGAATCACGACGTATTCTCGTCCAAGGCTGCTTTGGTTAATTCTTCTTTCGCGTTTGCATATTAGAGAGTGCAATCAGTTACCATAGTAACCTTATGACAGTAATCAGGAGCACCGTGAATGAAATCAGCAGCTAACGTTCTTAAAAAAAACTGACGGAATTGCTTCCCTGCCTTTTGAGTTCTTCGGCATACTTGGACCTGGTTTTAAATGAATACTTAAAATTGAATTTAACCAATGTTCACTTTAGAGCCCGGTATCATAATGGTTTGTTAGAGTTTAAGTGAAGAGAATGGCTAATCTCCGGCTTATATGATGGATAAATAATTATGGATTATTGTAATCTACGCTCTTAATCAAAATACGTTATAGTACCCTGAGGTGAGTGTTTATTATTTATACTTATTGGGCCTTAACCTATTTTCTCTTACTTCGCGGAACTCTAAACCACAAGTTCGTTAGTTTCGGTCTGAATTTATTTGTGTAACGAGAAAAAACCAAAGCTGGAATTAGATATTTTAGTACTTTCTGTTGAAAACGACAAGACGCTTCAAAATCGGACGCATAAATTATGTATTTACTATTTTTATATGATTTTTCATATGTAGCACAAATAGTTAATAAACAGAATTCTAGATTACTTTTACTATCTTTGATCATCTTTCAATATTTCATTCAATCGAAAGAAAATGGCTAGTCTTAAAAATGGGATCGTCTTTGATTAGAGTGTATAGGTAATTCACGCATAACACTGAAGGAAAATGTCTGCACTTATGGTTTCCGAATGTATATGCTATAAGCAATATTGGATGTAAGAATTCGTATGAGGTTATTGTTACATGATCTGTGAATTTAAATTGTTTTGGAGATTGTACATTTTTGGTTTTAAATATGCAAAGGAGATAATATACGCGTTTTCTCGATAGTATTGCTCAATAATGCATTCCCGTGGCTGATAATTAACCTACAGTGGCTCTTCCTATTAGAGCTGCGTCAACAGGAAGTATATGAATACCCCGTGACCAAATGTCTAATCATGAGACATGATTTTCGGCTTTGAATCCGTTCTAAACACTCAAAAAAATGAAAGAACCGCTTTTCACACTTTTGCAGGCTCTGAGAGAGAGCAATTTGAAGTTTCCCAGGGGTCAATGAGAAAATTTTCAAGTTTCATAAATGTAAATGAATCCCGGATCTCCCTTTGGCTTCTAATTTAGACGATCGTAAAGATTTTTACCTACGATAGATTCTTGAGGTTACGGACTTGAATGTGTGATATATCGGTTCGCGATACGGTATTGGTGTTCTGGAGAATAAAGAGTTTCGTAGTATTCGTCGTAAAACACTAAAAGCCTTTATCTTAAGGAAAGGCAATAGGATCAACCTATGGAGCATGATATGATGCGCGTCTGTAAAGAACCGATAGTAATAAACATGGGTTGTTAAACATCACAGCGGTGCCCTGAAAATGGCCGATTTCGAGACATGGGGCGCAGATTCCGTGTTACGAGTATCTCCAGAGAAAAGAGTGCCATCCGCCGATTGAGACACGATTAGATGAATGGCGAAAAGGAGATCGCAATCATTCGATTTCTGCAAGAAAGGGCATTGTAGTACTTCAAAGTATTAAATTAAAATTTTTATTTAAGACGTATGGTTTAGATCAGTGATTCCCAAAGCGGGCGATGCTGCCCCCCTGGTATAATCAATGAAGAATTTTATCCCATTGCCTGTCATCTTTCTCTCTCATTAGAGTTTTGCTGGATTTATGGCATCGATAGAACATCAGAAAATTGTCATACAGTAATTAGGAGGATATTTTTATCATTGCAGTAATTTCTGTCTGATCTTCCTTCAGCTATGGCCATACAGGTATTAATTTTCGTAGATTTTCATATTTGGCGGGCGGTATGGGTCCAAGAAGGCAGTAGCATGAAAAAGTTTGGGAAACACTGAGTTAGGTGGTAGAAGAGTCCGACCTTGTCTCGAGTAATAAAGACTGAATAAGTAACTAAACTGAAGGGAGAAAGTAGCGATTGGGACTCGAACGCGGGTCTTCCACTATCTACCAAGATAGTGGAAGACCCGGGTAGATAGTGGAAGACCCTTCCACTTCTATCCAAAGGGTTCCCCAGGTTCCCATGTCCCTGAGGGGTGTTCGAAGCTTTCCCGGAGGTGCCGTGAATAGTTGGCAAATAAGTATATTATTCTATCGGTGTATTTCAAAATTAATTATGTTAGCAACAAAGCCGGGCTATTTCATGTTGGCACTGGCCGTCGTTGCACTTGTCCGTGAAGTTACTGTCTGTCTGTCCCAAGCTACTCTTAAACCCAATTCTACATATATATAATACCATCTGTTAGTCGCGTGGGGTAGATTTCTTCCCCAAGTGTGGAACAAGTTATAACACAGGAAAACATCTTTATTTTACCTTTAAACTGTATATTAATAACGTACAAGGGCAACAAGAACGAACATATGACATTTGTCCACGATATTTTCTGCTTGTTAAGAATAGATAAAAATTAATCGTTTTATGAATATGAGGATCCACAACGCAAAAGGAAATGCACGCATATTATTGGTAATCAAATTTTTAGTTACAGCGAATGCTCCAATAAAGAGATTATTGATAAAAGATCAATATTCTACATAAATAATTTAGTCTAAATCAAACTGCCGGAATCCAAAGACGTGAATGCAGACTGCTGGTGATCCTTTAGCTCGTCTCCGTTAAAGAAAAAACGTGCTCATCAAAAAGCGTTTTGCGTAAAACTAAAGATTATTTCGTAAAAATCTTCTTACCTATAGTGTACCTACAGCCACTGAAAAGCTCAAGGCAATAGAAATAAAAAAAAAGAGGATCATCCGGTGAAAAATTGGTTGCGTGGGGTAGAAATCTAATGGAGGGTTAATTGAATGTAAAATTGGATTTAACTGAAGCTTGGGACATGTAAGTATACTAGTTATATATATGTTCTAACGAATTGAGCCATCACGTCTTTTGCTGTGGATACTTCGTTTGATTCATATCTTTTAATCCTTAGTAACTCCACTCGCAAAAAACGAAATCTGCAACCTTCAAGCACTCTCCCCACGACCCCGTTTTCTTCAGATTTTCTCAATTGCGTGATGTTCCGAATGGCGATACAATCAGAGCGAGAACTACTTGCGAAGCACACTTTCACGAATAATTAAGCGTTTTAATTTGCGTAATCGTTTCTCTGATTCTTCCGATGTTTTCTATTCCGAAGGATAATGAGGGATCAAAATTTCAAATCTGTGCGAACGTTGGCCGTCGAATAAATTGCTTTTCATTATATATCGTTCCCGCAATCTGATTTTCATTAATACTCAACCTTGTCTGTATGAATCCTTCGGGTGAGTTCTAATGTCGAGGTGGTAAATTAACGCATAGAACTCAATAAATTTCGATTCACGGCTTAAACTAATGTGTAGGTCGCACCCGTGTTTTCCCTTGCAATTTCCGGGGTTTAGATAAGTCGTGTAAAAGTCGTCCAAAGATATTTATGCAGCTATTTAATGCTGATAAGCGAATCACAGTGGTTTAATTTTAATTGTTAATCGCGGACTTTTCTAAATGTGTGCTCTCAAGGGTAAAGTCCTAAAAGATATTAAACTTAACAAAATGAAATGAAAACGAAAACAATACTTTCGAAATGCATTTTTTAGTAAATATTGTATAGCGAATACTTTCGAGATACGTAAGGCGTTATCATAATATTTGTTACCTTCAGACGCTAGGAAATTAGTCAGATTCTATTTCTCCCCATGGGTAGATCATTTGTTTCATTTAGACAAACATTTTGACTATGAATCACATACTTTCCAGTACATTTATTGTCATAGTTATTGCTTGGTATTTATCTTGTGTTTAGGTACTCTAGATTTTACTGAAAAGCTATTTCAACTATCAAGATTTCCTTTCGCGTCCCTTTTAAGCATTACATTTTCTAGTCGATGGAACTCAGAAATTGGTAAAATATTAATTTAAACAATTTTTATTGTTAACAGTGAAGGAATTTTTTTCATCAAAATGAAAATTTTCACTTTAAATAGCTGGCATTTTCACATATTTAAAAAATGATTTATTTTTGGAGGTTTATCGACTAGCTGATTTTATATTCTACAAGAAAAATTTGTTTTCAAAATTTGAACGGATATTGTAGACGCTAGAATGCACACCAATTGGTAACGCTTTCGCGAACGACCTGTAGGTATCCTATGATATATACGATACATTCGGGTAATTTTCCCTGAAAAAAACGTTTTTCATGTTCTTAAAGGTATGGTATAGGTATATACTTATTCAGAAAGCTGTTTATCACCGTTATTTTAAATGCAATTTCCAAATAAATTAAATTTTGCCCTTCTAAACCTGGTTCCCCCTGTAAACTTTGTTTGAAATCGGCCTATATGACGTTTTAATACGGTAAAAACTTAACGTTACCTTTGCTTATGGTAGGTCTACTTATTATAAAATCCTTATCAGAGTATCCTGCAGTAGCGAAAAATTGTTCTCGTGAGTGCCCTATTCATTACTGATCGATCGATTTCGGCCGGCGAAAGTATAGGAGCTCCTTGTCTGACCTTGTAGAATCCATGCAGAAATAGTAAAATCTTTTTCTATTTTCCGTAATTTATTGTTATTTGTCGGTTCTCAGGGTCTGTGAAGGGACAGCTTCATTGGAAAGATTAGAGATTTCTCGAGGAAGCAAATACATGTAATGACCGAATAATTTTCTCGAATTCTATTATTATTAACATAGTCTCTTCGTTCATGTTCGGCCAGATTTATTTATATTTGGGAACGAATAATCCTGATGGTGACGTTAGCTAGAATTCCCTTTTTAGATAATCGTTTACTATTGTCCTATTATATATATTTTCTTCGTTTTTATCGTTAATATTAGTCTCCAAATTCTTCTTTTCTGGAGCGCGATCAGGTAACTTTTGTAACTATAGATATTTATTTATTCTACAATACCGCCGCAGTTAGAGGCTCAGTCAGGTGCCGACGGTGACTTACACTACAATGAACAGCTAACAAATCAACTACAAAGCTCTTCGTATACAAATACAGATCGTTAGTATTTATTATTATTATTATGAAACACTTTATTCGGCGAGTATTTATCCACCTCTGTTACTGCAAACTACGCTAATTTACAAGGAAATTACGCTAATTTACCATTAATCTCCGGAAGTAGCGATAAATCCACAATGTTTACAAGAATTTACGTGTATCCGTCGTGCAAACAGCGGATTTGTCGCGAATTTCGGGTATATCATTAGCAGAGCCGTCCTGAGGGTGCAAGGGGTGCATCGCACCCGGGCGGCGGCATCTAAAGGGCGGCATCTAAAGGGCGGCAACAGAAGCGTAGCCAACCATTGTTATTATTACAACAACATTGTTCGTTGTTTTCTTTGTGATACACACAACTTATCTAGGAAAGATTATGGTATGAAATTAAAGACTGCTAAACATTTAGAGGAAAGAATTGTGGTTACTTAAGACGAGGAAGGAATTTGTGCCGGGGATTTAATCAAAGAATTGGAATCGATAAAAAAGTTTTCTGGCACCAAGAATAAATCAGGTTTTGGTTATATCCTCACGTGAGATTTGATCGGACTCTCTTATAATTTGCTAATAGCTTTGCGTGTTTTATTGACACTTCCGGTGACTGTTGCAAGATAATGATAATCAAAACTAATGTGAACTATTAATTCATAATGGCCATTCACTATGTCAACATACGGAATATGCATTAATTGTTACTGATGTTTTGTGACCAATATAAGCAGGGGAACCAAGTCATTAAAGACAGGTTTCTCAAGGTGACAAAATTTTTTCCTGAAAATCAGGAAATGTATGGTTTTCTTATTTAATTTTAAGGGGCGGCAGATAGGCTGGGATCTAATCACTAGTTACGAAAATACACAATCCCACCCCGGATGTTTTTGTCGATACCAAACCGATTGGCTAAAAATGTAAAATCTCACCGGGGCAATCGGTTATCGCAGCCTTGCAGTTTTATATTCTAAATCAAGTCCTTGCAATTCATAATAATAAGGCACTCGCGTTTTATTTTCGACATGGTAATTTATGCTTCTCGACCTCGGGAGTTGTTCAAGGATCACGAAACAAAGTAGTCATTGTCGTTTGCCTCGTTATGGTTAACGGAGATCTTATTCATCTCCTGCCCATTCCACGTTAGTCACCGTATCGCAAGAGGAATTCAAATAAGATGTGGTTATTGGCAACTTGAATATTTGTTTACGTGTCGAAGCCTGTCTTAGTTAGGACGTCAGCCAGGTGGCAACCGTTGATAGGCAGCTATTGAATTGAAATATGAGCGTTAAAGGGAGATATCTATTGGAGCATAATAGGCTTTTTACTGTGTGCATGACAAAGTTTTAGTCTCGGAAACATTAATAGCGACGATATGAGTTTAAACGAATAAAATTGAAAGTGCTGGAACTTCGATGGAAACCAAGACCTGTGGATACTCACCAAGGTTGTTTTTACTTGAGAGTCAGTCCATGTCGGAAGAAAGTATAATTTATTTAGATTTATCTTTTGAGATTTATATGCAAACTCCGTCGCCGCAATGGAAAAAATCGTACGCGGGGATGCCAGATTTTGGGAAGTTCTCCGCGGGATGTTCTCCAGGTAGATTTAAATGAGAAGATGGGCATAAATAACGTAAATAATTTAATCTAACAGTAACCTTCTCTCCTGAAACTGGCAACGTGGTCGCAGGAACACGTATTGAGAACAATACTTGAAAAGCGCGACCACGGAGAACCCCGCTGGTTCGAATTTCCTAACGGGCAGTTTGCTTACAAACTACTTGGCTTTTTGGAGCTTTTCTCAGACTTGAATGTAAGTAATTATAAAGCATATTTAGACTAAAAATACTCGGATAGAGTACTACTTAATTAATGACCATACTTTTGTATGTACCAATGGGAATGCCAGCTGTTAGTTACTTTAATAATCTTTATACTGTTGCTTTGACAACGATTTTTTTTAGAAATTTTGATTTGGCTGCAAACAAACGATCCAAGCGTTTATTTAGACAGCATTTTCATTTGTTAATTTCATCAGCAGAATTTCCTACGTGCATTTCTAAAAGGTTATATTCCTCCTTGTTTAGTTCTCCTTTTACTATTAGAATGGTGATGATCTTTGTAAATACAGTTACTGGTCATCCTTTCACCGCGAAAACGAAACTGAGTCTGTCTTTATTGCTACAATTTTTTTCCCTCCCTTATGGTACCTTTTTAAACGCCTGCAACCACAAGATACCCCCAGACATATTTGGAGAGATTTCACAATTACCTTACACCGATTATTTACCATATTTGTTGAGAGCCCGACCAAATATTCCTACTCGTGGTCCGGCGGGACAAATGAAGGCATCGAACCGTCATTATTTTCGTTTCCGTTTTCGCTTCGGTTCAATGAAAACACCCAATTTCTGCTTGATTCCGGTTTCTCTTCGGTAGACAGTGTCGAACCAATTCGAACAGTTTTTTTCGCCCCTGTATTATACGAAATATATATGAATTATACCTTGTATAAAAGATAAAAATTTCGTTGTTTTTCGTAGGATGTATTTCAACGCGACCAGCTTCGATTCAAAGGATGCATCTTCTTCTGGACCCCTGAATATGCTTCCTCTGGTTGCGCTGAAATAAATCCTGTGGAAAACTACGAAACTTTTATCTTTCTGCCTGGTTCTGTGCCATGTAACCGTGCAATAACGCTCTGCTATGGTTTTCCAACAGGTCAAGCCTTCTAATATTAATTTCAATATAATCCTTATAATTTCTAAAATGTTCATATTTTGGGTTTGCATTGAAATTTCATTAAATTTCGCATACATTTCTGATAAGTGTCTCCGTTGAATGTGATTAGTAATTAAGGATTAAGGAAAGGTGTATTAACTTTGCACGGTTAAGCCGTGCGATTAAGGTAGCCAAGGAGTAATTAGTAATTATAACGTATTCGGGAATTAGAAAAGGTGCAGCAAAAGGCGATACGTTTTGTGAATAATTGCTACGATACACCAAGCGTGACTCAGATTCTTCAAGACGTAGGATGGGAATCTTTAGATGATAGGAGATTTAAAAAAGGATACATTTATTAAATAAGTTCAAGAAAAGCACGTTCACAGATTATGTAGCCGGTATAATGCGTCCTTAATGTTTTTTAGTCCGTTCTGACGGAGAGAGGAAGATCAGGGAAACAAATGCTAGAACGAATCGGTTCAGGAGTTCATTTTTTCCGTATACAATACGCGAAAGTAATCGATTAGAAAAGTATAGACATGGTGCCACACGCCGATAAACAGCTAAAAAGGTTACTTCCATAGACATAGACGTAACTACTCTTTTACCTAGAATGGAAACCGAATATAGGACTAGAATTAATTGCGGTTTCCGGTTTCGGCAGAGTTTCGGTTCGGACCGGTTTTAGTTCTGGTAAAAATGACCTTTTCTCCGGTTTCGGTTTCCGTCTCGATTCTGGATGAAGTTCGTGCGGGACAGTCTTTTGCGCGTTGACGTCTGTCATCCTTGATCCTATGGAAAGTACAAAAGCAGAAACTTCTTTATAGACCTTGTCACCGCGGGACATGCAAAATTCGCTCATTTTCCCCTCTTTCTCCCCACTCCTGGCGTGAAACGTTTTAGAAGGAACTGTGGCCAAGTGGACCTTGAAGAACATGGAACCGAAACCTTGGGAAAGGAAATATGTCTCTCCCGCCATCCCTCCGCTTCACCCGTTGATGGTTCCTGAGTGTCACTTGCCTTCGAAACTCCGCGTTAATCTTTTTTTTTTCGATGCGTAGGGTAGGTCAGAGCCCTCTTCCCTTCCGCACTTCCTGCCATTGCGTTTTTATTTATTTTTGTTTTCATTAGGCTTGGTCGTCCGGTCGGTAGATATCTTCGCTCCAAGAACCACCTGCCTATCAGTATTTTTCATGGTCACGGGCGGCCGAAATTTTTACGAAAAACAAGCGAGGTGGATCCGGCGTATCGTTTTGATGTTCAGGTTTCGTAGGTTATAAGGTGGTGTAAAGAATGGATGTATTAGTGAGAATTCTCAGTCGTTACTTGCAGAGGCGTAGCCAAGGGGTGGTTTTGGGGGTTTAAACCCTCTCCCCCGTAATAACAGAACATTCACTCTTTTAACCGAGGACGACAGGTGTCTCAATGTGGACATTCCTTCTGTTAACTTTCGGTCATTCTCATCATTAATAAATATGAATTATGCTCTGGTATGTTTACGATTATAGCTTTTGTAATTTTTGCTATCCTTTATGTAATCTATCTCACTCAGAGGTGTAGCCAATGGGGTGGTTTTGGGGGTTCAAACCCCTCCATAAGAACAGAGCCAGCAGTAAACGAAAGCATAAGGGAAGATGGCCCAATTATGCCATACAAACACCGCTGGAGATTCGCAGGGTATACATGTTAAAATAAATCAGTTTCTATTCTTTGATTGTCGACAATGCAGTGTTCACTACATGGCTCTAAACTCCCTCATGGACAAATCCTGGCTGCGCCTCTGGTTACTTAGTAAGGAAAGACATGACTCGGGCCTGATCTGATGTAGCTAACTATAAAGCTACTTTTATGTCGCAGTTTCGGAAATTTTTTAGCGAAAAGAGGAATTCATATGTCCCATAGTACAAGGATAGTGAACGTTCCTTCGGACTAGTGTCGTATATGATGAATAAAAAGATTTGCGCGCCAATATGCGGCCAAACCGTAGCTTGAGAATCTGAGATCGTAGAATTACATCAGTGATGGTCTAAAGATACTGTTATTGGCTAAAAACTTCTGTTAAGTGAGGAAATTCACACTCAGGAGCATAAGTATATTATAGGGAACCTTAGAAAGGAAAATAAAACGGACCATTTTTCCGCTGGTAATTGGGTCCTATTTTAATATAAACAGACTTTACAAAAGTACTCTTAGATAGCTTAAAATAGGATCTAGTTTCCTAGATAAAAGTGGTTCCTCTTTTATTTTCCTTCCATCATGGAATACTGCGATGTAACTAGTCATACCGCTGAATTTGAACCTTAAGTAACAAATACCGCCGTCAAGAGTTCCGTGTGCCAAAATAATTCCAAAATAAATGCCACTTTGCCTGCTCGTGCCATAGGTTTCCCATTGAAACCTGCTCGCAAGAAATTGAGTCCAATCAGCAGTGCATTCTGATGATATACTAAAGGGAGTGAGATCTTCTTCAAGTATCAGAGCTTAATTTTATGGCTGGGAAAGTTGTTTCTATTGAATCTGCGCGCGTATACACAGCTGTGTTGTAGTGACTTTTATTCATGAGTGAGGGCGATTGTTTGTATAATATGATTTACTATCGAAACAATGGTATAGTTCTAATAAAGTCGCATTGTTATAATAATAATAATAATAATTATGACGATAATAATGACGACGAACTATTACATTTCTGTAAATAATATTTAATTATATCATTATTAGTACCCAATCTATGGAACATTTACAAATGCACGTTCGACACCATCAGAAACACTGAAAATGGCTATAATTATAAAATGTTAATTGGTAAAACAATTAGTATTATGTCCATAAGATATTGTTTTTATTTTATTTTTCACTTATCTTTCATTTTCTTCTAATCATTAAATAGTTTATTGATGTCATTTTGTCTTCACTGTAATTTTTCACTCATTTTGGTCTTATTTTCCTAATCGTACTTTCAGCACTTTCCTTTGTTTCTCTTGTAATGTGAACCTTGAGCTGCGCTAATGTGCAGTGTTGTTTTTGATGTGTGAAATTATATTTTGTTCATATACGTCCTGTCGACAAACAACGTCTGACGGGACGTTATGTTGTATTTGTGTACAAATAAAAAAATCATTATTGTGATAACATCGGAGCTATGGAAACCATTTGTTGTATTTTTACGCCAGGATGGCGATACCTAGTGATTAAACTCATCCGTGTAGTCTTTGATTCAATTCCGCAAGTTTAAAAGCCAAACCATCCACTCGAGTTCGGAAGCGTGCATCCGTGACAAAGTGACAAGGTCCGTAACAATTCTTTAATAAATTATCTCGCACGTGAAGTGGCGCATGTTAACGATTAGTTATCTACAAAAGCAACGAGTTTTCTTTCAGATGTGCTCAATTAAGCATATCGACTAGATGAATAACTGCTTCTGCAGCTCGTCAGAGGAAGCACTACAGATAATTCTAAAGGTCAAGGCGCCCTTGCAAGTGGCGAAACTTGGAGGGAAAAATAAACTCGACGTCTCCTCAAGAGACGGTAATTGATGCTCCGCACCGTTGTTTTTGTATTTTTCGTTGCGTGTGTGCAGTACGAAGCTGAATACATAAATATTTGCTTTGATCCGCGTTTTGAAGACGTCGTCAGCGGTGGGAAGTGAATTGAATAGGAAATGCTATTTATGTATTACACGCGTAGGAATGTTTCCAACTCGTCGAATAATAATTGGACAGAATTTCGGTTTCTTTTTTTAATTCTCGCGCCTTCAGTTCGCTCCTTAAGTTCCTCCAGTGTCATGTGGGCATTGTCTCGCTGGGAACTTTCATTCTTGTTCCGTTCACTCATTTAATAGGGTTATTTCTCTTCCTTATTCTGTTTTCAACCACGTATTAATTTTGTGTAGTATTCAGACGATGAAAGCGGGCTTCCCACTTGTTAAAGCATCGTAAAGACCTCTTAACGTCTCATTTTAAGTTTTAAGCTAAAAGTTATTTTAGTCGTGTTATTGTGAACGATAATTTGACAATTTTCTTAGTTTCATCGTCAATAAAACATACCCTAACTCCAGGAAATATATCGTAAACAAATCCCAGTCCCTGTCATATCGTTATTTTTCACCCCTATTTACCCTAAACATTCTCTTATTCGATTTCAATCTAATAATAATATTGTCTATAATCTATAAGTAATATTGCAAATATTTGATAACAATATTTTCTGTAGCGTAAATCGTAGACTTATTTACCAAACTTGGATTTAACTTATGCTTACCAGGAATTTACGTTAATTTCAAGAGCGATTACCTTCTGTTAGTTCTCATCTTTCTAGGCAGAGGATAATTCGGAAGTGTTTGGATTATACAGAAAACATTATAAGGTTGGAAAAGGGAGTTGTGAGGTAAAAAAGAGACTGGTGTAGTTATAATTCGATGCGATGGTAATAAAAAAATCTTAGTTAATAAAAATCAAAATGTAGTTAATCTTATATTATAAAGTAGGGTGTGTGTATGTAGGTTTTTCCGCCTAAAACTAGAGAACCAGAGCTCGGAAAACTTTCAAACTTTTGAGGTTTATAAATGTCTTCCCAGATTAGAAAATAAGCTATTTTTTACTCACCTAACTGTCCCCGGTTCGACTCCAGACGTTTAAAAGTTTCCATAAGAAATGCACGTAAACCTCTAATTCACCGCTTGCAGGCTTCATTTCTTTTGAAAAATTAAATTAGAAAGAATAGTCGCACGAAGTCGAGACAAGCACCAAAAGAAGGGAAATTGAATGAAAATTCTCAGTTTGGCCGCGAACCATTACTTTCGATTCAAAATTGCGAGGATTCTGACAAAATACGCGCACATCTTGGAAAATTTTGTCGTTGTGAACAAACTGTCCCCCTGACGACTAAATCCATTGTTGAATCCGAGCTCATTTTCCTATTAGAATACATTGGGAAATGAGGACCATATCTATTATGTATAGACGTAAAACATATGGTAAAAATTGATGATACGTGAAGAGGAAGAAATTTCATGAAACTTTTAGCATTTGCTAATGCTAATTCTACAATCTACTTATGAAACATGCTAAAAATTGGAGAAACTTGTTTTTCTTTGGCATCCCTGGTTAAGTGTAATCCATCTCCAAAATCGAGTATCCCTAATGATAAGATCCATCAGTAGGCCCGGCCCATGTAGACTTCTTAGCAAGCAGTTCTTCGCACTATCTGGAATGCCAACACCCCGGTTGATTCGCATCCCAGGTGAACGGCCCCCGGATAATCGGGAGTCTACTGTTTCATGCTCATTTTTCCAATTTACCGATTAAATGTTGATGTTTGCGGCGTCTTGAAGACGTCTGCAACCCCTCTAGTCAAGGCCTCCGAGTTAGAGCTCGCCATCAGTATGGTGGTTAGAAGATGCGGCTGCCCTCCGCACCACCGCCTGAACGCGTAAAGATCTTTTAGTGGTTTCCTCGTTCTCTCACGTATTTGCGAATGCCCCCAGATGTTCGTGAGCACTCCGGAAGAATTGCTTTTCGTGCAAGGCCGAGGTGTGTGTTCGGTCCGCCGCGGACTATTTCTATCCGGCACTAATTGATCGTTCCACTTCAAAACATTCCGAAATAAAACGCTCGAGTAAACGTTTGTTGATCCTCGATTTTTACGGAACGGAACGTTCTTGTTGCTAGGAGACTTGCGGGAGCTTTGCCTGCCCTTAAGTGGGATCGGAAGAGTGGTTAAATTCTATTCGCAGCGTAAAGCGCTGATCAATGCAGTAAGTTTTTTTTTCCAGCCGATAGGATTCCAGGTCGATGGTGGAAATTCAGTTTTTATCCCGAATTGGGTTTTAAGGTTTTGAGATTTTTTTCGTCCTTTGATTTGAGTGCTGGATTCAGGAGAATCTATTAGGTACGATGCTGCATCCTATGTCAGTCTTATATTTGATAGATTTTTTTTTTTAGTTTTTAGATTGGGTAGGGTTGTGTCCCAGGGGTTGATTGTAACGATCGACTTAATTGTCCGAATTTCTCACTAAAACTCCAAGTAAATATCCGGTACATAGATTCAAGACATGGGAAAATATAATCCTCTTTGACAGTTTCAACCTTCAGACCATAGAATAATTAATATTCATTCGTCTCTAAATTTAGCAGCAAAGATAGGACTTTCTTCCGTTATTACTGTACATGTCGAATCGAATCGAAATGAGAATCGAATCGAATGAATAAGATCGCGGAAATTAAACAGTACAAGTTGATTATCAGTTCAGTTATCTCGGCCCTGAAAGTGTTTTTAGACAGGATGTTCTTGTTTGCACTTTTATTATCTTTAATTGGCTTCTAATTCCGTAATTTCCGTGAAGTGAAATGTGTTCATCAAAATTGTACGAGATTTTATGAGGTATTATCTATATTTGGAAATTCGTCATTTTATTCCGTAGCCCGTAGCAATTACACAAAGTTGCTAGTTTCATTTTAAATTAAAAGCAAAATAAAGAACTAAGCAAAATCCACTACTTCGGTCTCGACTTTGTGGCAGCTATTCATAATGATAGGAATAAGACGAAACTTATACTCGTTACCACAGGATATTTAATAAAACGACCTAGGTTTCGACGCGTCGCGTCATCGTCAGGTACAGGAAACAGAGCAAAGTCATATTATATAGGAAGAGGAGCAACGAGGGGAAAGAAAGGGAGAGGGTAGGGGATGGGGGTCACTTTGTTGGGGGTAATTTTAGTAACTCTGTCTAACCCCCACCCCCCATTCTCCTACCCACTCCCTACCCTCTACTTTTGTCTTTGGGTACAGGATGGAGAAAAATGTATCTTTCATTTACTTTTGTCTCAGTTTTGTTCATGGCTGTGATGGTTTGAAAGATACCGAGATATGGTGTTGCTGAATAATGACATTAATTGAGATTCCTCCTTATGCAATGTTACGAAAAGTGTTACTCGTAGAGTCATTGTGCTTCACTAACGTCTATTTGTTCTGCCTATAGCATTCTGGCTCGACGAAGGAAGGAACGGGAAACTACCTCACTCCTCATCTTGCCAAGTAAACCTCATTCCTCTCCCCTAGCTAATGTTAGATGGGATGAGGTTTCAACCAGCCTTCGGAATGAATGCTGTACAGATACAGCATCTTTATCTCGGCTATAAAGAGCGTTATGTATACAGAGATTTTCTCTAATAATCAGTTTTTTACAGCCCTCAAGAGATCCCGTCTTACGTTCAAAATTCTGCGGTGGTAAAACTAGGCCTATAACGAGGCTCCTTCTCTCCAAGCACACAATCGCAGTTTCGATCTAATACATTAATCAAAAGAATGCTTTTTAGTCCGTCAGTGAGTGATTTCGCATGCCTGCGTGAACATCTGAATGCAATGGGAATAAACATGAGTGAAAAGAACGTCACGAACCGGACTCGAACCTCTGTGCATTCTAATCAATGCACCCTAGTTCTTCTATTGGCTTATCTGTTGGGAACATTCAAAAAGAATAATAAGTATAACTAAAAACACTAAGGCTCGTTTACACGAACCCCCTATCACTTTTGTTTAATTTCATCTGCTCTACCACGAATAAAATATTTCGTTCAAATCGGCGGAGCACAACTCTCGCGGTCTCTCCTCGTAAGAGGGGCGATAGATAAAATGCGAAAAGTGTCATTTTTCGCTTCGAAGCGTTCGCAGTAAGGCTTATTACTGCTTCCTGCGTACTACTGGGAATCCAGGTGAACAATTTCCTTTTCTCGTCCACACATTCGCGAGAAATGGCGAATGCGAACGCACGCGTTTGCACGTCCTTTTCGACCGCATACGGGAACTTCCTTCGAGATCTTTCATCGAAATGGAATTCTTCCCCGTCTGCGACACGTGTCTCAAGACGCCCTATCTCTGTTTAATCAAAGCTATAGTTAAACGGTCGTTAGTCATCCTGGCGCAGTAAATCCTTGGCTTTGTCGTTTTACGGAAACTGTGAGGTGACCATAACTTCGGAGCTTCCGCAAGTCGGGAGGGCAAAGCTGCCGCTCGGATTCTTTCGATTTTCTCCGCTTCCTTTCACATTACCAGCTTCTAAAAGTTCTTTCGGCAAAGGTCTTCCCTCGTGGGGAAGATAAACGTTCCACTTTTCCGGAAAGTAAACCATCCGAGGATTTATTGCCTCTATTTTCGCTGTGTGCAGTGAATGATAGCTCTAATTGTGCGCCATGACAAGGCCCAATGGGGAAAGTGAGGATGTCGGAGGGCACGCACGACTTCTGTTTTAAAGATATGACATATAATACATATGTGTATAAGAATTGTGTGTGTTTATATGTGTATAAGAAAAGGAAAATTTTTTGTGGAAGTTCTAAGCAATTAAAAATGTTATGCCCAACGAGTATGAATATCCCAGAAAACGTCTAATGCACTATTCTAAACGTTTCAGTCAACCCTTTACTTAGCTAATGTTTGTATACCCTGCGTAGCTGTAACTCGGTAAATATATCAGTATACAGACCGGTTTTAACCTCATTCCCACCACCAGTAGCTACCGGCAACTCTGCTGAAGTTGTGAGGCTTACTAAGGCTGGATGAGGTTAGGTCGCTCTTTTCTTCCCTCTCACGTGGGATACGATACGCTATGAGAGGAATAAATCCTTGCTAGTGCAACAAAAAATAATATCAGAATTTATGCTATTATTCAACATCACTCACAACTAAGTAGCTTTCATACTATCACAGCCATGAAAAAACTTACACGAGAGAAAAATTACCAAAAGCCATGAGATAACTTACACGAGAAAAAATTACCGAAATTCTCGTTTTCCTACTCCAAAAGACAACCGAAAAAAATTCCGTTCATCAAGATAAGGTAGCAAGAACACGCGAATGACAAATCTGTAACGTTAACGTACATGTACGACGAAAACTGGCGTAAGGTCGTGTAATACCGCCATCGCAGCTATTAATAATACATCCTAAGTCGTTGGTAAAGAAGACCTCGCGGTTTATTGCCATCTCAGTAATTTTGTAATCCTAATGAATCTCAATCCACTTTTACTACGCGTTTTACTGACATTCAAAAAATCCGTTCCGTGAACTTTGCTCAATGCGTTTCTCGGAGATGACTGTTATTATTTACATTTTCTATCGATAAGCACGCCGGATTGAGAATGAGCAAATTTTGTCGACTTCGGAGATAAATCTGTCGGTGTCTCGACTCGAGTGCAACTTTTCCGAGATGCAGCATTTTCGAGATACGAGGTTTATTCTCGTCGAGCGCTGACCTGGAGGAGATACGAATGCGTACTCGAGATAACCTCGGAAGCAAAGAAGCATGTCGGTCTCTCGCGTCACTTTCCTCGCTTGGTGAAAAATTCGGCTCGCTACCAGGTTTTCTCCAACGCGAGATTCTTTCGGAGCGTTTTGAAAGATTCATGCTGAAAGGGAAAGAGAGGTGTCTGGATTTATTGAAAATTTATTTCGTTGGGACGGAAATATCGCACGTCATTTTGAATGCTTTGATATTGTCACTTTCAACTTTTGCGTCGTTACGGTTGTATTTGGTATCAGTGTGAACGTGTCGTTATGGAAACACACAAGAACAGGGAAGTGCGGGGAGTATTTTGTTTGTTTATTTATTTGTTTGTGTATTTATTTTGTTTGTTTATTTATTTGTTTGTTTATTTTTTAAACAAATAGGTGCCCAACGAAGTCGTTTCTTAATATCAATGAAAATAAATAAATACAACGTCAAAACAAACAAGAATGACAGTAGGGCTATACTATTAACAATAGTAACTGATGGCTATACTATTAACAATAATAAAAATTCCTAAAACTATCAAAAGATCTCTTTTGATGGTTTTAGGAGTTTTTGATATTGTTAACAAAGTCAAAACAAACACTTAAGTCAATAATGTAGATTAAAACATCGTCTGAAATAAAATAACAACATGAGAACACCGAAATCTGCTAAAAAAAATTAAAAACACAATACAGACAAAACATATATTATTATATTAAACCAAATTTGTCATGCCAGTTAATTAAAACTTTCTTAAATGTTTTAAGATCGTCGCTAAAAAATATCAATGCAAGCAATTTTGCTTAGCATCTCATTTGCTTTTGCCAATATTCTAGGAATGGTGGAGTGCTTAAAATTGTTGACCCGGGACGTAAAAAGGGTGGAATTTCCTGGTTTTGTGATGGAACCTTTATTTGAATTAATTCAACAAGGTTAACCCACTCGATGGCGTCCCCTGCAATTATTGCAGAAGGTCTGCCAGGTCTCTTCGATCGGAAAGGGGAAACAGATCGCATCTTTTACGTAAGATATGGTACTGTAGCTTGTGCATTTTCCATTGAAGAGGCTTTTAACTTTCTTTGCTCGGTCCGGGACGTCGTGATTTTTGTGTTTATAGGTTTAAGTAAAACGTAAAATCTAAATTTGGAGCTCGAGAGAGATTTCGCGGAGGAAATTCTCAGGTGTTTGCCCTCCCGACTCCGTCTTGAAGATACGCTTGATCGCTTCGTCCTCAATTAATCTAATGGCTGAATGCTGTGAGACTTGAATGATTCTTCGGATAGAGGGGAGGGAGATGTCGTATTGGGGAGGCAGTAATTTAGGAAACCCATTCCGGAGAGAGCGTTAAATATTTTGTAAACATTTCCGCGGCTAATTTTCGACCGTTGGCCTCGCCAAGATTTTTCCCTCTCTTATTTTTCGACTCGATCTCAAACAGCCTTTTTTCTCAAGAGCAGTGAAAACCTCCTAATAATTGCGACCGCGTATCTTTAATCGCCTTTAATCTCTCGGAAAAAACGTTTTCTTCGCGGTGGACGCAAATATATCCGTTGTTTTGTTCGATTCTTTTTAAGTTTTATTCGCTTATTTTGGAAATTGCTCGTTCAATCGACCTTCAGATCATCGAAGATGGGAGAACGTAAAATGTATCCAAGCAACGTGACAGCGTTAACAATTGGTTGTCCAGCGTTATATATATCGGATTATTTTATACAAATCTCTCATAATTAGTACTCCATAATTAATATTTCGTAATTAATACTCCATTAATGTTTCATATTTCATTGTTATTATTATTGATTTCAAAATTAGTAATAGTTATTATTTCATCATAACTAGATTATTTTAAACTGTTTTTGGAGCTTGATTAGCCATTCAGTATATGAACACTAACTTTCATAAATTTCAGGAATTATATCGAGGTACATTTTTATGACAAGGGTAGATTATTTGATAAATCTGTAATTAGATGAGCAGCAATTGATTTTATATTTAATTATTAAGTTTTTGCCATTCATTTTTGATTGTGCTTTTGGATAAGTCTGTATTTAAGGACCGTAACGACCGAATGCCAGTTTTAATTGCAATTATTAAAATAATTGGCGAGAACAACAACTTTTTTACCCTTAATAAGATTCAAAATTCCGGAAGTCGTAAGCGCTTTTCGGACGTAGTCAAGGGAGGATCTTTTAAAGTTGATTCTTCCGAGATTTGATCCAATCAGGGTCGGCGTCAGATGGTAAACAAGAGAGGAACATACAAGGCCTTACTTTGAGGGGGGCGGTTATTGCTGTTTGTGACGTGAATTGTGTTGCTCTTTCTCTGAATCTCCCTTTAAAAATCAACAGTTAAAGGGAATAGATTAAAATTGGTGAAATCTATAAAGGGCTTAATGCTTATCAGATTAACGAATTACGTAGTCTCTCCCAAGTCTTCGAAGGAAGGGAAAAGGCGTTGATTCCAAGCCATAAAGGGTGAGATTTCCCGTTCATCTCATCGGTTTCATCCTATAAAATTTAACTGATAAAACGATTTCTGTTGTGGCGGGCTCCCGGATAGCCAAGTGGGCAACGCGTTCGACTGCAATGAAAGCTGTCCCGGGTTCGATTTCCGATGGGGGCCCACGTGCGAAATGGCCTTAGCTGTCGAATTTCAACGGTAATAATAATGTGACTTATTCGGGCGAGATTGAGACTATCAAGTTTCTTCTTACTTCTAACCCTTCGTCGATTGAAATTTGAAAGGGATTGCTTGAAGAAAGTGCAAGGAAGACAACTGTTATGTGAGTTTAAAAACCTAAGTTTGCACTCAGGAAAAAATACCTCACTGCAGGAAAACATCCAATAGAAAGGAGGTGTGAAAAACCTACGAAAACTACTGATAGTTAGCTAAGTTTTAAGGAAAAGGCAGGTTAAATCACATCTGAAATGCAAAGAAAATGGTACAGATACATCATTTAATAGACATAATTACTGTAAATAAATGTTCATGAAAAATCAGAAAAAAAACATTATGAAATACAAAAATAAGGTTCCAAAACAGGTTAGTATCATCACAGGTCAATACTAATATTATTAGTACGATTTCTGTAGCTGCTAGTTGCAGTATATCCATAACGGAAAGAATAACAAATTTTAAACTACAATATTTGAACACTCCCCGTCTCCTTGGTGACGTCATAGTACTATCAATTTGCTTAGAATCTGACGAGCTTGATTAAAAATCAGATTGCAAAGTGTTTCCACGACCTTTATACATAAACTGCATCATGACTAAATTGCTTTTTTAAAAGTTAATTGGAGATGGACTCCTAAAGAAATTGTCTTTAATCGCCCCCTCCTCCATTAGGCAAGTTCACCCCTCCCTTTTGCAATTTTCTGGATCCCCCCTCTCCTCAGGCGTCAATAAAATTCAATCTTCAGTAAATTGAATCTGAAATTAATACAAGGAAAAAGGTGAAAGGTAACTTTGCACATTAAGGTGTGCGCCTGGGAATATTCCCAAGGAGAAACGGGCGTGACAAAAGTCTGACAGGACCGGGACTCGAACCTGGATATTCCACTTTCCGGGTGACTGCTCTAACCAATCGAGCTATCTTGCCAGAACACAGTAGCTAAATTGGCTATATGTCACTTTGGTTCCCAAACCACATTGGTTCTGAAGATGTCCGTTTCTTCTTGGGAATACTGAAATTAATTCTCCTTCAATTTCAGTCATTTTTTGTAACTTTTCGTAAATAAGTCAAAGTTAGTTACTGACCGAGGTAAAAATTGGTTATCTTATAACTAAAAATTAATCATATCTAGTGGTACTTTATTTGGTCCACAAAAGTGAGGGAATCTGACCAGCGAGTACCAAAATGGTAGTATGGGTGCCATCAAACTCCCACCCTTGGTCTGTACAATAGGGTTAGATGTAAGAAGAGACTCGTTAGTCTCAATCTCGCTCTAAATAAAGTCCTTTATTATTATTGTTATTATTACAACGTCCGACCTCGACCCTGGCTTCGACACAAGTTATTAAACTCACAAAATTGCTAGGGTAACGAATAACTGTTAAAGCGACCCGAGAAAATATTCAACCGATATCCTTCCCTCTCTTGCTGTCGCTTAAATCCTTGAGTACTTCAAGACCGTTAAGTTGGCGAGCTTCTTGCTCATTGACGCCTGCGCACTTGCCGAGTGAAGGTCTGGCATTACATCTGCGCAGGATTTTTCCTGCTGCGCGGTAGCTTGGAGAACCGACGTCCCATTTCCTTCATTCCGATCTCCCTGCGTTCCTGAAACGGCTTTTTTTTAATCTCTTATTTGTAAAAAGGTGTCGAAACGAATTCTCCGTAGTTAAATAAGACGGCCAAATGTTTCTAAGAGACGGCGAGCAGCTGTGCATTTTTCTCGTACCTTTAGCAGGGGGGGGAGTGAATGGGTTATCTCCCTGCTTGCCAGATGCCTCATTTTATTACCGAGTCCAGCAAAATCTTCGGAGGGAAGGGTATCGAGCATTTTGGAGTTCATAACCACGAAGTTGAATTTACTGTACGTTGCGGATGAGCTGTATGACTTTTGGTATTGGGGAAAATTTATCTCTCGTTAATTTTCGAAACTGGCTTTCTTGTGGATGTGATGACATGAAAGTTGCTGAGGTATGAGTGATGCTAAACTAAAATGCTGTTATCCGTTTCACTCCCTATCGAAGGCTTTTAAAATGTTATTAATGGGGTCACTTTATTGCACTTACGTGTATATACATGTATATTTAGGCTCAGTGAGGAATAAAGGGCCAAACTACCTCACTCCTCATCTTGCCTGGTAAGCCTCATTCCATTTACTGCACTTGTATATACAGGTATATTTAGGCTCAGTGAGGAATAGAGGGCCAAACTACCTCACTCCTCATCTTGCCTGGTAAGCCTCATTCCATCTCAAGGGCTTATGGTATCCAACAGTGGAAATGATGAGGACCCAACCAGTCTTTGAGCTGATGATTTTATAGACTACCTGACAGAAATATTAACTTTTTAGAAAGGTTTTAACGCATTGACCGATATCTTTTACTGAAGCTTTGCCTTTCAGATCAACGTTTCAGTTAACGGTCATTCTTACTTATCTTTCTCGCAAGTTGGTTTAAAGTTTTCGATGAGTTAGGGTGTGAGTTACCCCCTTGAAGTTCACAAGATATCTTGGGAATTTCTAGAATCCTCGGCGTCATGAAACCCCATGATCGAAGTGTCGGTTCGAGGCCCGTTTGTTGTTAATTTTCTACAATAAAATATGTTTGTTGCATGGTAATGTGGATTCGCCTAATTCAGCTTCTACTAAATAATGTTTTAAGCGGACGGATTGTAATAGAAAAAACGTAATTATAATTCCTACATTTCTCTCGCATTTTTTAGAATAGTTTTTGGCTTTTCTCATGCAGAACTTGGCCCCATCCCACGTTTATGAAACCATTTGAGTTCGAGGTAATTTCTTTTGTTATAAAAATTGGTATATGTAAAAATTTTGTCCATCTTGCGAAATTACCGTGAATAAAAAATGCACAGGTGGCCAAACAAAAAATCAAGTGTCAAAATGTATAACATATGTACTCAATGTGAAGGAAGTGAAGGAAATTAATAGCTAGACTCGCACAAGTTTTTCGCGCGCAGTTTGATTGTGGAATTATGCTGTACACGTAACATTTTGTAAAGCCATAGCTGCCAATTTAGCGATTTTTTCAATCTAGCTACTTTTCCGTTTATTAGCCATGCTATTTTCTGTTTCATCCATATTTCCTTCCTAATCTAGAGCGATCTTTCACGTAGACTCACCTTAAAATAACGTTTGACTTGTAATTAGATGAAAATAGCATTCGGTATAGTTGATGATAGATATAAATCAATTTCATGAATTAAAATAATGTTTTATGTAAACTGATCCTACACTTACGAATAAGAGTGCAAGAATATTTCTTTTTGACTACTATTGATAGTTTTTTTTTCTCTACTTTTTAGAACACGAACGTTTTTTAGAAAAAATCTTTTTCCATAATAACCAATTGTAACAATCTCAATTACCTATTTAAATACGATTTTTTCCTCATAGCTGTGGTTTCACGGATTGACCATCTCAAACTTTTTATTCCGTACGACAATTCTCTCATTTATAGTCTATACAAATGTCTCGTTAGTCTCCAACTGGTTCAGTGCTGCAAGTCCGTAACTATGACGTTATTTGTAAACAAGTCTTAAAAATGCCACGGAAAAATTTAATAACTAACTAATATTATCTTTTCTACCTTTGATTTCCATAAAACTCACACTTTATATAACGAATTCTAACTTTAAAAATATATACTCACTCCATATCTTTGTTTACACTTAACTACACATCTTTTTTCAATATTTATTTACTTTTTAACGCAATAATGCAGTCATACTAATTGAATTTTTGTTTGTTTACAGCTACAGTGGAACAATGTGGACACATAATTCGCTGACACAGTGCATAGCAGAACAGTAAGTTCAATCTCTATACGAAATTGATTCTCTAAAGATTACGTATAAATCTTGATTTTTATCATTCTTCGTAAAATACCAACAACCGAAGAATACCGCCGAAATGAATTACATATATTTACCACGGGTACAATAATGTTTTGAAAATAGCAAATCAAAACGTTTGACCGAAAATAAGGTTGAAAGACATTTATGATGACCATTTTAACAATCACTTAACTGTCAATTACGTTATATGGGAGAATTTGGTATAAATTTGAAACTTTTAATTTTCTCGGTACTATTTTTATATAGTTACTTTCATCTGCCGCAGATTCGTAGAATAGGGAAATATTTTTTCAAAAAAATAGAGAAAAACAGTCGTGACGACTGAAACGATTATTTATACGGGTTTGTTTATTTTCTATCCATTCTCTTAACATCGCATGACATTTCGTTATGTCACTGACAGCTTCACGATTTTCTTTCTCTCGCAAAATGTCAACTTTTTACCTCCGGACGTACTCAATCAGAAGTATACATTTATGTTTAACTAGCTGAAGTGCCCATTGATTCTCAACGGGGAAAATATGAAAATGCATGAGCTCGGATTCAACAATGGAATTAGTCGTCAGGGGGACCGGTTGTTTACAACAAAATTTCACAAAATGTTCGCCTATTTCCTCAAAATCCTCGCAATTTCGAATCGAAAACGATATTCCACGACCGTAGCAAGAATATGCATTCAATTGACCTTCCTTTGGCTCTTGTCTCGATTTCGTAAGACTATTCTTTCCAATTTAATTTTTCGAAAGAAATGAAGCCTGCAAGCGGTGAATTTGATTTACGTGCATTTCTTACGGAAACTGTTTTAAACGTCTGGGGTCGAACCGGGGACAGTTAGGCGAATAAGGAATAGCCTATTTTTTAATCTGGGAAGATTTTTTTAAATCTCGAAATTTTGAAAGTCGTGCGAGTTCGGGTTATCGAATTTTAGGCGGACAAATACACATACACACACTGTACTCTTTAATGTAAGATAGCTAAAAATTGGACCGATGGAACTTCCAGCTTTTAGAAGAATACGACAGTTTCTTTGATGTTATTACTTCTGGGAATTTTATATTGCTGTCAGAAAAATATTTTGCGAATTTTACGTCTTTCAGAGAAGACGTCTCTCAGAAACGAGTCTTTCTGGTGTATATACATGTATTTTAACGTATGCCAACGAAGCTAGAACTTGGAATACTTGAGTCGTCGATGGTATTGAGCACTAGAGAATTTTTTGTGTAAAAGTGAACCGTAAAATATGCGCATCTTTTTTTTTCGTCTAGGTGGAGCACGCCAGATGCAGGGCGTTAACCTAGTTTGGTTAATTTGTTTAGTGCCAGTTAAAGAGGCTGGAAGGCGCCGTGATACGGTGCCATTAGCCATGCTAGACCCATATTCGATGATCGTATAAAGCTTGCAGATTCTCCGATCTATTAGAGCGCAGGACACGTATAGCGGCGTTTTCCAATATTTTACTCGGGAGGGTATTTGAGGGATTCCTCGTTACCTAAAATACGTTAGTCACCGTTAGCTACTTAAATACGGTAGACATAATTTCTAATTATCTTTCTTTAACAGTAGAGATTAATACTTGAAATTTCGCGTTAATCGAATGAGGTGTATCATATCCAGCGTCATTTCCGTTTCCGGAAAATGATGGCAGCGTTGAATATTCTTTCGGAGGCATTACACAGCAATTGATTCGATATATCGAAACGTTAGTTTTTGCCTATCTTGAATTACAGTTCTTGCCGTTGTGAAATTCTTCCCGTTGAATTCATTCATTGTTGCGTGTAAATCCATAGTTTCGGTGTTGCAGTCGGAATATTACTTCAAGTGGCCCACACCGTGAAATCATGATTTCCCAGTAACTTTTTTCAGATTCTTTCCCAGATTCTTTTTTCATTTAATTATTAATTTGCCTTTAAACGGATACAATCGCTTCTGTTGTAGGATATCTTTTAATTATATAATTAGCGACAATTACGTTAAATCATTCTATGTAGTTTCCCTTTCATTTATTCAGTAATCTCTGATTTAATTCAGTCTAATTGGTTAATATTATACTAAACTGTTGTGATAGTTTTACAAACGAGCCCTTACATCCTTATCCAAATGATTGGATAGGATTGATTAGCAATTGTCTCGCAGACGCTTTGCGAGATCGATAGCTCTTAATGTTTTTATTTGATAACAAATTCTTAATTCTATAATTAACGCAGCGACAAATAATGTCTGCATCTCAAACAATGTTACGCAGGTCTTTTAAATCATCATATTTGGCACTTTAGAGAAGAATTCCGTCACCCCTGATGGGGGTTTATAATTCCAACATTTTTCATATGGCGAAGTTAATCTTCGGACCTATCAATTCATTCCGGCTTGACTTCGTAGATAGGTTTCCATGACGATGAGAATAATGAAGGACGCAACTTTTATCCGTGCCAACAAGAGTTTGTATGACCATGGTTACAGCGCTGATGATGACGCGAAGCGTTGTAACCATAATTGTAGAATAAACTTTTGGTGGTACGAGTAAAAGTTGTGTTCTTTATTATTCTCATTATCTTCGGATCGATCTAATTTTTTCCTGACGTTGACCAGAGCTTTAATTCTTCGAAGGGCAGTTTTCTAAGTTTTCATCGCGCAAGGTATACATGTATTTATAACGATAAACTGCACATTATCTGCATCCCGTCATTTAATATCCGTCTACATCCTGGCGTCGCGGTCGTAACGGTGGTTTCCTTCCTACTGAGTCTAGAGTTCCATGCTCCACTAGATCTATTGTTGTGTGTACACATATCCGTCTAAGAACTGCGCATTAGTCTATATATTTCTCTATCGAATGTTGTCGTCCAGGAATATTGCTGGAGCTATTCAGCAATATCATTCCCAGAAAACCACGGTATGTCTATCTTTGCCGACCAGTCCACTGAAGAAATAGTCTTTAAGTTTTGAGTAATTAAGATCAAAAAAGTTTATCGTGAGCTTGCATTTCGATTAATACATTTCCTCCTCGTGGGTAATCTCACGATTTTTAAAATAAATATTTAATTTGTTACTTTCTCAATATTTATTGGTTCCGCAGGTAAAATTAATTGCTCAAGGTTGCTATACATACATACTTGCTATTAGGATGATGCATACATACATACATACATACAATCGTCTTTATTGGGCGAAATTGGGACTAGATTCTCCCATCTTCCATTTAACCCTTGTCAAAATAATGAACCTTGATACCTTGTCTAAATACCAATATGTAACGTCAGATATTAAATTACAAAATATATAGATTTTTAGCGAGCTCAGTGTAAATAGAAGTAAAGCAAGGAATAGAAATGGTTTTGAATGGAGAAAAAACTGATTTTTAATATCATGGATACAAATGTTTTCGCTGCAGGAAAACACCGAAGGAGAGGAAGGGATGTGAAAAATCTGCGAAATTTGTAGGATTGAGTGAAAGAAAGAGCGTAACGTATAGCAGCGGCGTAGCCAGGATTTGTCCATGTGGGGGTTTAGACCCATGGAGTAAATACTGCATTGTCTAGAATCAAGTGGCAGGAATACTTCTGCCCAAAATCTAATGAAAATAAAAACTGATTTATTTTAACGTGTATACCCTACGAATCTCCAGCGGTATTTGTATGGTATAATTGCGAGAGGTCATCATTTCGAATGCTTTCGTTTATTGTTGGCTCTGTTCTCATGGGGGGGGGGTTGAACCCCCAAAACCACCCCTCTGAAGGGAGATAAGATTACATAGAGGATAGCAGACATTACAAAAGCTATAACCGTAAAGAAATCAGAGCATAATTCTTATTTATCAGTGATGAGAATGAACGTAAGTTACCTGAATAAATATCCAGAAAGAGACACCCATCGTCTTTGGTTAAAAGAGCGAATGATAACTGAAATAATTGATTGCGTATTGGAAAGAATCTGACAAAGATTTGTACTTTCCATTATGGATTACCACAACACCTCGCCTGATTCAGTGAAGTTGATTGCGTATTATTTTGAAACTAGAAATTGCAGCTGCCGAACAGTATATTACGTACCTTAACGACACGAAGTGTTGACAAGGATCGAATCCGGTATCGCGAGAATGATATAACTCCCTTTCCTTCCTCGTGTCCGTTCAAGGATTTCCAGCCAAGAGCGATTGCAAAGGATCTCGCTTTGAAGGTTTACCTATTGGTACTGTTTCATGCTGCTTATCCCCGGTTCATGCGCCCCTTCTCTTTTTGCTGACATATGAAATCAAAATGTCGTATTGTTTCGATTACGAAAGGCAGCGTTACGAAACGAAACTCGGATATTACGACGAAAGTACTTGGAAAAGCAATTGAAGCTGTCGGGGTGTGTTGTGGAATGGAGAAAGTTGCAAGTTTTCGATGGAAAGGAAAATAAATGAAGTGGTTATTGTTCAAGGGTAGGAAATAGTAGCGACGGGAGTAAAATTGCGGAGAAAAAGTTGTGTAATGGTGGTTAGAAAGGGTTGGATTGGACGGGGGTACTTCTCGAGGACTGTTGGTAAAAAAGTGAGATGAAATATGTATGTGCGTGTATGTGCTGGGGCGGATTAATGATGCGGAATGGTTAGCGTGCTACCGCTCCAACCCCAAGGTACCTGGTTCGAATCCCGGTTTGGATTTTTCCGGTTATGGAATAGATGTTGTGTTCATCCGTTGTTATTGTTTAAGCCCACCGTTGTAATTGCCCAGTAAATGGATGTTTATGGGCCATTGGGAAATACATTTATAGAATAATAAATAATTGGCTGTAGCTGAGGGCCTCATCTACATGGGGGCCTCAATAAGAATGTGCTAATAAATTATCAGTAATATTGCTCTGGTTTTTCGCTTCAAGAAAAAATTTCATTTGTTGTGCAAGTCTACGCAATGCGCTTTTAGGATATATTACATTACTTAAGTCTCTCTATGATGTAAGAGAGTATATCCAGCATTCATTGTGTTTCATAAATACTGTGAATTGTCTGATATGATCAAGCTCAACTTTTTGGAAGGGAGCCATACTAAATAAGGTAAGAAGTTACTAAGTGTTCTTACCTTATTTAGTACTGCGAATTGTAATTCAAAAGTTTGTTTTTGTTTATTCTTGACATAGTGAAGTGACTGAGATTTCTATGGGATGTATATTTCTGTATTTGAAGAAAAAAATTCGAATTTTTATTCGTAATTCCAAGTGGGGGACTTCAATTCGACCTTTGTGCCTAGAGACTCTGGCAGCAGAAATCCCCCTCCGTATGTGTGTAATGGAAATTCATAAGTTGTCTCCATTTTAAGTCGACGAGAGATATTTGACTGTTCTTCTACATTGCGGTAATAAGTTTCAGATCTATGCGTACGTTCTTAGTTCCGATAACTTGAGGATATACTCACTATTTTAGCTATCTTGCATTTTCAGTGTTCTAATGGCAGAAAGTCAGAATTAATTAATTTTTATGTTAACGCGCACACAGCTATAACTCATTCATCGCTGCGAAATTTTAATTCGAAGTCCCGCAGAAGATAGCAAAAGTGAATCATCTTCCAACGAGCTGGTCACAAGATAGAGATGCCAAACTTAATGAGTCAGAGTAAGATTTCCGTGTGTTTGCGTTATGTGAATTTTCCTACGTGTCCAAAGATGAGAAAAAGCAACGTTCTTGGTTGAACTTTCGGGTTTAGTAGTAGCAAGATTCTTACACGGTAGCTAAGAAGTAAAATTATAATTGTATTATTCCAATCACGGCTCCGAGTCAACAAAATTGGACGTTTACCAGCTGTCAGAAGGTACGGAAAATCAAGAAATATTTATATATTTAAAAAGCATTAATTGCGTTTGACCTTGATGATGTCTTGTCAGCGATTATCTGTTTTAATTATAAGATAAAATCGAAAAAGTTGAAGAAGTTAAAAATAATAAAGTAACTGAAGATGATACTTCCTGCCTCACGTTGATAGGCAGATCCCGGGATGCTCATGTAGATTCTGATAATAATGACGAAAATGCCATATAAACAACCTAAGTGAAAAATAACAACACAAACTGATCTTTTACTGACTGTTGTTTCCGTAGGATAGTTATTACTATTTGAAATCAGGTTGAATTGTTGAACAAGTTTAATTTATCAGGCCATTTTGACACATTACGTGAGATTTTCCGTTTATTCAGTTATTTTTTCCGCTTTCCCCTTATACCATTCGGGCTCATTGAGGGCTAAGGCGAAAACCTCACTCCATCTTTCCCCGCAAGCCTCATTATTTTTCCAAAGCTTTTGGTTGCCAATGGATGATGGGTTGATGTCCAAATCTGGCAGAACCCTGTAAAGATAGATTTGTAACATAGGAAACCAAGATACCAGTAAAATGTACCTCCTCCTCTTGCCACGTAAGCCTCATCCCTCTCCTAAGATTTTGGTTGCTGATGTTAGACGGGTTGATGTCCAAACCACGCTGAACCCTGCACAGATAGAGTTACGTAAAAAATAAAGTTACAAGTAAGATATACCTCACTCCTTCTATTGCTTAAGCCTCATTCATTCTCCAAGTATTTCCGTAGCTAATGGTAGACGGGCTGACGTCAAAACCAGGCTGAACCCTATGCAGATAGAATAGTAACATAGAAAACCAAGATTGAAGTAATATTTACCTCACTCCTCATCATACCTCTAACCTCATTCCCTCTCTAGAGATTTTGGATGATAATGGTAAACTGTTTGATCTCCACACCAGGCTGAACTCATCACATATAGATTAGTGACAAGGAAAACAAGGTTACATTAATATTTACCTCACTCCTCATATTACTTGCTAGTAATTCTCATTCATTCTCCGAGTCTTGCGGTAGCTAATGGTGGACGGGCTGACGTCCAAACCCGGCTGAACCCTATACCAATACATTAGTAAAATAGAAAACCAAGATGCAAGATATATGCACCTCACTCCTCATATTGACTAATGATCCTCATTCATTCTCCTAATCTTTCGGTAGGCAATGGAATAATTGGGCTTCTAACCGGCCTTCGGGCGATCACATTACAGACAGGTTGAGCATGCATGGATCCCATGTACAGTCAGGAGCAAAAAAAACTCAAAAATTGCGGGTAACATAAGATTCGGGATACTCTTAAAAACTCCTTCAGTGGAACATGTTGCAACACTATAAGGAGTCCATCTCAAAGATAACGGCAGTTCTTTTCGCTGCGAATGTGGGGGGGGTTCGGTTATACGCAACGTTTCCATCAATGTCTTTCTTAAAATTAGGTCCGCCCTTCGAAATGGGTGTCAGCTACGGGAGCCGCTCGCGTTGCTCCTACCATTTCTTTAAACCGAAGTTTTTTTTGCTCATGACTGTATCGCAGCAGGTGCGTCTGAGGCACATATAACCGCGCGTGCGTCTTACTTGAAATAAATGTTCGCTTTCCATCGCCAATCGCTTCCGCCTTTTTCCCCACGGTGTTTGCTGCAGTAGCATTTTACCGCTCCGCCGCTGCACCTGCCGCTTCGTCCGACCGCGCGACATGAAATTCTTGGCACTGGAATAATTTTCAACCCCCGCATTTCCGAGTGACGAACGTCCGCGGCCTAAATGGCCACACCCCCGGGGAGGATTCCTTGTGCAGAAAAAAGTGTTGAGGATGTGGCGCAGAAGGTCAGTGGGCTTCGGGAGGAAGGTTTGGAAATGCGGAGACTTTTTGGGTGTTGTTAAGAGAGGGTTTGTTTAGAAGAGAGAGTTTTAAGGATTGGAAACATGAAGAATTTTTTGGTGTTGGGTAGAGAGGGTTTGTTTAGAAGAGAGCTTTAATGCAATTAGCGCCTCTTGAGTTGTTTAACCGCCCCTTTCCGGTTTTTGTGCGCGTTTCTTCCGCCGGGGAGGGGAAGCACCGTATTTATCGGTGTATGACGCGCACCCTATTTTTTGGAAGAGGAAACTGATGGTTGGCAGCGGAAGGTGTTAAAGGGGTTTTTAAAGGTCAGCGTGAGATTTATCTTTAATAATTTTCTATCTGTCTGCTCGAAAGCTAGTTAAACCTCACCAACCTGTAGTTATCTAAAGCTTCAGAAGGCTTAGAGGTTTAAAAAAGAATGAAATAAGAATGAGAAATTCCCTCATTTCTTATTGTGGGACCATTGAGAATGGAAGCTTTGTTTCCGAAATGCACGCATGTTAATTTCTAGAAATTGGTAATTTGGAACCTCAAGGGTTTCACTATAAGGAATTTCTTCGTTCCTCATTTCTTATTGCGAGACCCTTGAGAATGGAGACATTGTTTCCGAAATGCGCATATGGTAATTTTCTAGAAATTGGTAATCCGGAAATTCCCGTTTGCCTCCAAACGCTTATTCTTATATGGAACATCTGCCGACGTACGGCTTACGGAGTGTTTTTAAACCTCTTAATTATTAACAGCCGAGTTCCAATTTTCTTTACTCTCTTCAGAGAGGTTTAATAGGCGGAGTGAGGAGTGAAGTCGTTGTCTTTTGTTATTCTCACCGAGCCAGAATGCTATGACCGGAAAATATCCATGCACCCTATGAATAACGCTGCTTGTTGTATTCAATGAGGATTGACCACATGAATGCCTTTAATCGGAATCACTCATGCGGTACTTCAGTAGCTTTCAAGTGATCATGAGCCAAGACAGACAAAAGTGAACGAAAGACATATTTTTCTCTATTCCGCATCAAAAGGAATTGCAATATTGTCATTTTTGAAGATGTGGGAACATTAATTTTGAGTATAATTGAGCGGACTCTGAATTACACCTATCGGGATCCTGCTGATATATCCTAGTGGGACCCCCTGATTCTTCAGTGAATCAGTCATCAGTGCCGTATAGCCTGAAGGAATAAGTCGAAACAACTATATTTGAATTTAATACGACTATCTTAAAGATAATGCATTCATGCCAATTTTCATTTTTAGCTAAATCTTACAATCGGGACCTGCTTCAGATGTGAGGCCGCCCTGAGGCAACAATAACTCGCTGTATCATTTGTTTACTTTGTCGACAATGTCAACAAACACAATGCGTCAATCTCCACGTCGATTATTGTTACTTAGAGCTTAATTAATTGCGTCAACAGCTTCAATTCTTCAATTTAGGCATATAAATATCCAACATCACTGACACCTCAAACGTATCTTTATTGTTCAGCATCCTCATTGTTTACTTTATAGAACGGTTATATATTTTCAGTATATTTCTATTAGAAGGAATACATTCTTAATTCTAACATTTAGTCAGTGGCGCACTATTGGTTGTTGCACCCTTAGACAAATGTTTGCAGAAGGAATAGTAAGAGACCGAACATCTCAGTTTAAAACTTACATCAGATAAAAATGCTTTAAAAATCACACAGATAATTCTAATGCCTTAATCCGCATTATGTACTGGCGGAGAGAATACAGGTGTAAGAAATTACGTATCTAAAAGTTACTGAAACGTTTTCGGGGTTGTGAAAGTTTTCGGTAATAACCTAAAATTTAAGCATCAGCCGATTATTTAGATGGTTAAAACGGTTAAAACTAAGGAGGAACTAAGGAGTCTCAATCTCGCCCTTCAAAAAGACGTTTTATTATTGTTATTATAATTATCATCATCATTA